>JAJJMC010008386.1:48275-77701 GCA_023531435.1 Papaver californicum | reverse complement strand
GTGAATCCACTAGGCTTGTTCCTGAATTAAGATTTTACATGATTAACCTATCTCTTACATTTTTTTCTCAATGTGCTAATTCTTTGTTGGAAGGCTTTTCTGGTTCTTATAGTATAACTCCTCCATGTTGCTTTGAATCCGTCTAGAATTCGCTACCAAAACTCCTCAGCTACTTGATCCTTCCCTACAATTCGTTCACAAGTAACTGATACATAAGAATTGATTAGTGCTTCATCTTCAGCTCTTGAAAATTAGTCATTTTCTTAAGACCAAAATAAATTATTAAAATTGAGAAAGAAGACTAGTAGAAGAGGAAAATCAAAATATTTTGGTGTGCTTGATGTAGGAGAATTCAAATTCTATTTATAGAGTCTTGAAAAAAATTCCGTTGGGATTTCAAACGGCTTAGAAGATATCATCCATCGTATTGAGAAATACGTTGGCGATCGAACAAATCATATCTTTTGCGCTAAATGATATGGCACAAAAACGATAGCTATTTAACACAAAATGATCAAGTTATCATTCACTAATCCTGAAATTGAGTTGTGGGCACAAACTCTTTATCATCACCATATCCACCTATATTACCACTACTATACCCTCCACCAAGACCAAGTCCTAAGAAATCATTATCACTAAAGTGTGGTGATGTTTGTGTCAAATCCGCATTATTCCCTTCTACATGACCATCAACTTGTACTAGTATATAACATTGTTGCGAGGTTGATCCTACTCCTGCTTGACGTTTGCGATGATGTTGAGTTTCCTACCAAGGTGATGTTAGATCATAGCTACCCTGTAAAGTTTGTTCTTGTTGACTCTCATACACTATAAAAATATGGGCTTTGGTGACAGTTCAAAATTCTAAATCACGACAGTTCACCAATTAACTATCACAAAAAATAAGCTATGAGATATAAGTGACAGTTTCTTACCAAAACTCATGCAAATAATAGTGAAAAATTGTGACAGTTTTTTAACAGTTATATAATACTTATAAGATGACAGCTTTTTGTAGGAAAATGTTAGTGTACATTGATGTATAATAACAGTTATAAACTGTTATAATTCTTAAGTTGTTGCAACTGTTTCATATAAAAACTGATATCAAAGTGTAAAGTTATAGATGACAATTTTTTTAATTACCGCAACTTCCATTTATAGTGACAGTTCTGATTGACACTAGTACAAAAATGGGCTTTAGTGACAGTTCAAATTTTAGAACCATGATAGTTCAAAATTTAACTGTTACAAAAGAATTATCTATGAGATATATATATCAGTTTCTTACCAAAACAGACATTAATAGTGCAGAAAACTCGTGACAGTTTTTTAACTGTTATTGAATAATTATTCAATGACAGTTTTTATTAGAAAATGTTACTGTTCATTGATGTATAATAACAATTATAAACTGTTACTATTTTTAAGCTACTGTAACTGTTTAATATAAAAACTGTTAACATTTATAGTGACAGTTCTGATTCAAAACTGCTATTATTCACATAATTTACCCAACGTATTCTGAAACCCACGATGTGATTAGTTGGAGTCCCTAATTATTCATTATCTCCTAATAATACGTGGTCTATTTTATTACTGGTTTTGTTTTGTTAGTGGGTCTATCTTCTTCTCTCGACCTTTTCTCCTCTTATTTTTGTTGAAAACCCCAAAAGAGAAAGTTTAACAAGATTTCACTGGTTCTCATTACCATCATCCATCTCTCTATTTCGATTCTAAATCTAATCCCTTTCAGAATTCCTATCTATTACAAGCAGATCTCATATCTCTTTTTCATGTGTTTTTTCTCTTGAATAGGGTTTCATAATTTGCTTCAATCCTTATCACTCACTATCCATTTCACTTGCTATGACATATTTCCATTTTAGTCTTGTACGTTTACAGAAATCGATCTTTAAAGCTCTCTCTTTTATCTCTATTAGAAACTACATAAATCTCTCGATTTCTTCTCTCAAGAAAACTATGGTCCTGAGTTAGTTGATTGAGTTTTCGATGGTGGTCACGAAGATTATTAAGTATGTGATTTTTTACAAGGTATGAGTTTTCGGTTAATTTAGTGAAATCCCTAGTTTACGATTTGAGTTATCTTACTTTTTTTATTTAGGTTTGTTATCCAGATTTGTTTCTCTTTTCTGTGAAGCCCTAGTTTCTAATAACAAGATTGAGTCTCTGTATCTGAGGCTGTAGAATTTCAAGCTTGTCATCTACCCGGTGTGTGACCTTTGTATGTGATGCCTCCAGGTAGTTTGTAAGCTTTTCTTTGTTGTTCAAATTAAAGTGTTGGTGTGATTTTGTTAGCAATTACTGAAATTGGTACTAGAGTGTGAGTTGGTAGAAAATTGGTGGTTTTCATGTTGTCTGTGTTCAATGATCAATGCTATATGGATTCTAACCTTGTGCTTCTTGCAAGTTCTGTCAAAGGTTCCCTACTTATGAATTGCTTATAATAGAATATTTCTTTAATATTGGAACATCAAAATTCGAGTTTATGTCTTGATTTTTTACTTTGTATTGCTTATTCCCACTTGCAGGAGGTTTATAGGATCCTGGACATAGAGAACTAGCTAAAAGGTTTTTGGACATGGAAGGTTTGTCCTATCAAAATTAGAATTAGAATTCTCACAAATAAAAATAGCAGAACATTTGTTATACCAAAAGTGTATGTAGTTCGTTGCATAATATCTCAATTTTTTTGTGTATCCCGAATTCGTTGATGTTTGATTCAGGTGTAGATCACATTTTATGTAAATGACTGAAATTTGTGTTTATTACAGGTCTCTATGCGTGGTTCACCACTGTTCGAAGTGAAATTAAGCTTGGTTTTGACATTGTATCAGTTAATCACGTCTTGAAGGGCAGCCTCCATTGCCAATTAACCAGGTATGACGTTTCATCAATATTTTAGGTCATAGTTTTATCTTATAAATTGGTTAATTAAGGACCAACTTACTGGGTCACCAGTTTTCCATTCACACCAAATTGCTAATTTTCCGATACTCCTAATACAGTTTTCTAAAATAAATTTTATGCGTACAGGCCACAAATTATAAAGGATATGTTCCCAAGTCTATTGTTGAATTACGTGGGTATGGTGTTGCAAGGCCAAGCTTTTTTTCTTTTTTCTTTTCCCCCAAAAGGATGTAATTCAAGTATGTATCTGATCTAAACATCATGTTGTCGAAGGTTGGTATGCAAAGACATATCTGGAGGCCAAGAAGCCATTCCATTTCCGGCCTCAAATTTAGTTGATGATCCTCCTGTTCCACCTACGGGCTAGTTCAAAATTCTAACTTAGTTTTTACAATTTTAATTCCTCGTTGGTGTATATTATAAAGTGAAGTTTGGATTCTGTACTAAATGGATAATCATAACTCAGATGTCATATGATGAAATCTCAAAACTGCAGGATATAGATATTGCAAGTCTAATGAAGTTGCCAAAAATGTGAAGCTCCCAATAAGAGTCTCTAGGTGTGGATGTGAAGGGACTTGTACTAATCCTAGTATTTTTAGTTGTGCAAAGCTCAATGGAGCAGATTTTCCTTATGTTCACACGGGTGGTGGCAGGTGTGAATCTCATTATTTGACGTAACAAACTTACACAATACATAAGAAGGTTTAGTCTTATAGTTGATTGAGTGGGATATATTCACCATCACCTCGCCCCTTTGAATTTTCATTGTACTGTTTGTTAGTTGTTATCAGTTTTTTGTCATATATATATATATTTGTTTAAGAGTAAGATTACCTTTAGTTGGCAGACTTATTGAAGCAAAGTCAGTTGTGTATGAATGTGGGCCGAAGTGTGGTTGCAAGGATTCTTGCATGAACAAAACATCACAACAGGGGATAAAGTACCGACTTGAGGTTTGCATATTTAATTTTTATATTGTATAGTATGTTGATTACATTTTTATTATCAGGATCTCAGCTTTTTATATACTATTATGTCTCTTGAAACCTTCCCGTCGATGTGAACTCTTAGGATTTGTATATTTAATTTCTTTTCTGTATACTATGTTGATAACATTTATATTATGAGGATCTGAGTTTTATATACTACTATGTCTCTTGAAAGGTATTCCGTACTCCAAAGAAAGGGTGGGCGGTAAGATCATGGGACTTCATTCCTGTCGGGTCCTTCATTTGTGAATACGCGGGATTATTGATGAGGACTAAGGACATAGACAACATTATTGAACATAACTACATTTTCGATATTGATTGTTTGCAGACCATGAATAGTCTTGAGGGAAGAGAGGTATGATATCTAATCCAAATCACTTCCTTCTGACTGTTACATTTCTTCATTTAGTCTTTGCTTACTAGGAAGACAAGTCTTAAATTTCCAATCCAGTTACTGATGCATTTATGTACATCTTTATAATGGATTTTTCTGCTATTTTCTTTGATAGCGGCGCAAAGAAGAGGTTCCAACTCCTTTCCATCCTCATATTAAAACTAATGTCAAGAAGCTAGAACCTGAGTTCTGTGTAGTTGCAGGCCCTGTTGGCAACGTTGGAAGATTTATCGATCATAGTTGTTATCCTAACCTGTTTGTCCAGTGTGTATTGAGCTCCCATCTGAATATTAAACTTGCTCAAGTCATGATATTTGTTGCAGAAAACATACCTAAACTGCAGGTTAGCCGTCTTAGCATTCCGACCTATTTTTTAATGATCATATCCCATAGCTTATAGGCCTTCCTCTATGTGAGTGGTAGTTTGTGGAAACATAGAAAGAATGGTGCTTAAACATACTCTCATATCATCTTTTTCTTTTAATAAACGTGCAAAACGTGCAAATCTGAATAATCTGCTCATTTATTGCCTCTCTGAGATATAATTAACATTTTTCCATGTTACTTCCACAAGTAAAGCTAACGTGTTGGTGTTGCAAACAGAAGCTTGCATGTGACTACGGTTATCCCGTAGGTAGCGTGTTGGATGAGAATGGCAATGTTAAAGAGATGGCATGAATTGGCAACTGTGCTGATAGGAAGGTTTTGGTATGAACGTTACTGCTTTTTTTTTACCGTCAATTTTGAGTAAATACTAAAGTTGGACTTCATGTTTGATTTCCAGATTCGAGATTATAGAACAGATTGGGACCTGGAAGTGCATCAGCCTGCTTCCGGAAATTATTATCCTGTATGTTTCTTGTGAAAGGAATAAGTGTAGCATTTGTATTCAGTGTTTTGTTTGTATTTAGAAAGACTTTGGACTTGATGTACCATGTTTTTTTCCCATTCAGATTAACCTCGGGTTATACATTGAAGGTAAAAGCACAGAGCTCTCAGCCTTAGTGGACCGAGCTGTAGGTGGATCCATCTTAGTGGATGGAAGCTTTTACATTGTACTAATATTGGCAATATGCAGGTCACGTCATTTATTCATCGTATGGTAGAGGTTTTAGGAGCAGCTATCTTTCCCTACCTCCCCAGGGCACTTGAGCAATTACTTACAGACTGTGAGGTAAAGTACTTGTCGTATTTATATGTGTAAGATATATTATTTCAGATGAAAATTAGACATGATATGCTGTGAGTATCAACCTTCAGTAATAAGCTATATATTGGCTGGTTGTATTATATGCCCTGCATCACATTGTCATTTTGTTTTAGTATAAAATGTCAAATTGGTTATTGACTCTTCGAAGTTCTGAAATTGCAGCCCAAAGAAATTGTTGGTCTGCTCGTGCTTCTGAATCAGCTTATCTGCAAATTCAATGTTTTAATCACGATATTCTGGAAAAAATATTTCCTGTTATTGCAAGTAGAGAATTTGATTTTCTCCTCACGCGTGAAATTCCTTCAAGGCCTGGAAGTAATACCGAGGTACGAGCTTTATTTATTATTATTTTATTTTTTGGTCAATCCGAGCTTTTTTTGCTAGTAAGGTGTCATCATGTTTTACTAGCTTATGTCACCAAAATGTTTATATTATGGAATCCTTTACATTATTTTATAAAAAAACAACATTGTAGTGGTGAACCTTGCGTTACTCTTACATGTTTCTTTAAGATTCATTATACATTGTAGTGGTGAACCTTCATCCACTAGGATATGTATATGCTTATAGGAAGCCATACATCAAAATACTAAATGGTACACGCTTATTCAAATTGACCAGGTGTGCAAGCCATACATCAAGGTGTACTGAATGGCACATGCTTATTCTATCCTTTCTTTTGCTTGGGCAGGAAAACCGTGAACTTCAAGAGCTTCAGAAAACATTGTACACATTTCTTCATGTAATTACAAATCATGATCTATATTTAGTGTTCCTTACCTCCAAAGGCAAGAACTACTTAAAATCAATCATGCCCTTGCTCTTGCATAATTCCTGCTATCACAAGGATACTACTGTAAGAAAGGTGGGTATTAGGCATTAAGTTATTATCTTTTTACGAATGCTAGAAAATTGTTATTTCCTCTAGTATCATAACAGATTAACAACAGTATACTGACACCTATTATCTTCAACTTGTTTGTTTTCCAGTCATGTGTGCAGATATTCATTAGACTAATTAAAGACTGGTGCACAGGATCGAAAGACGAGGAAAGGGTAATCTGCGTCATGATCAATCCCAGATATCGTTTTTTGTCAGTTTGGGAAAAGTACATTCCTTATACTAACCTAATCATTTTGATCAGGTACCTGGTTTCCGTAACTTCATAATTGAGACATTCGCTCCAAGTTGTTGCTTGTACAGTGTTCTTGACAAGTCTTTTGAGTTCCGTGATGCCAATGTTGTAAGACCTTCTTATCACTTGACTACTATGTACTAACCGATGCTTGTGGTATGCTGATTTAATACTGCATGAATTAATAGCCTAAAGATCATTTGCATGTTTTGTGGCAGCTTGTTCTTTTCGGGGAAATTTTCGTAGCTCAGAAAATCATGTATGAGAAGCTTGGTGACGAGTTTCTTGTTCATTTTATGATGAAAGGGTTTCAAACCGCACACTTCCCACAAAATCTAGTGGAAGAGTACTGTCAAAAGCTGCAGGTAATAAAGACATGTTGAAGGAAGCATTGTGTATGTTGACATGTATTGGTCATGGTTTTACATCTTGCCTGGTAGATTACATACCTCACATTTCATTGATTTCAACCACCAACTAATTGTTCTTTTCTGAATATGAACCGCTAAAGATCCAACATGTTGTCTTAGTAAGCATGTCTAGGTTTGATTTTCGTTCCTATCTAGTATCTCTAACTTCACTTTATTTTCTTAACAGGGAAGTGATATCAAATCCCTTAGATTATTTTACCATTCTCTCATTGAGGATTTGAGACGTCAACAAAATGGAACATTTGTCTTCATAAAGCAGTGCCTTATGACCATATGAGATTATATTTCAAGTTAACTTCCCTTGAATTCTTCATGATGGCCCTCCATTTCACTTGAAGAGATGGGTAAGATATGAAAATGATACTTCTGATGCATTTCTCATTTATTTTGTTCTTATGTCTGGGATTTTGTTTCAATACTAAACGTTGGTGAATATTGCAGGATGCTTTACACTGTACATAATATTTATGCAAACCTAGCACAGATGAGAATGTATATACTACACCTTTTGACTTTTTGGGATTTGACATAATTGACCTGTAATTATCATAGGCGCCAATGTTAATAAGATTGCTGCTGAGATTATTTGTGTGATCTGATTTTTTCTTGAACAGATGTACATTTCCGGGAGCAGCTTTGTTTTACAAATAAGTGGTGAGAAGGCACAAAACTGCTGAAGGCGCGAGCTGAACAAGTGTAAAATTAAAGTATCATGATGTTGACGATAAGATTTTTTTATATCCTTTCATCATAGAAGAAACTGTTTAGGATTCATTTCGTTGTTTCATAACTTCGCATATAAAGTTTTGATATCAGGTTATCAAATACGGTCTAATACGCGAATGTTTTGATTGTGTCATATTATGAAAATCAATTATAGAAGCTTTCTACTAATCGCAGTCGTCCAGAGTAAATAGAAAGTCAGATTACCGTTATGTAGTACATTCACTTCTAGTTAACTTATTTTGTTTGAACTTACTAGTTCCGTACTAGCTATCTCTTAAAAAGTTTATTGAGTAATCTAATGACAATTTTAATAAAAGCTAAATTATCTTTCCATA
Organism: Papaver californicum; assembly: GCA_023531435.1. Lineage (NCBI taxonomy): Eukaryota > Viridiplantae > Streptophyta > Magnoliopsida > Ranunculales > Papaveraceae > Papaver > Papaver californicum. Next base: position 69,540 of record JAJJMC010008386.1, on the reverse strand, counting down.
ATTACCTCGATATTAATATCTGACTGAGCATGTCACCGCCAACTGTATCATGAACTAGCTAGTTGACTGTTCTATGACAGTTTTATTTAGAAAATGTAACTGATATTTGCCAACAATGACAGGTTTATAAAGAAACTTGTACTTTAGTATAACAAATTGAGTTATTGATGACAGTTTTCTTTAAAATATGTTACATTGATTTGTCAATAATGAGAGGTTTATGAAGAAACTGTCATCTTAGTCTAAGAAGTTAAGCTTTAGTGACAGTTTTCTTAAAAAAATGTTATAATAATTTGTCAATAATGAAAGGTTTATGAAGAAACTGTCATCTTAGTCTAAGAAGTTAAGTTTTTAGTGATAGTTTTCTGAAGAAAATGTTACGGTAAGTAGTAACAATAACAGGGTTATGGAGAAACTGTCACCTTAGTAAAAGAAATTAAGTTACCAATGACAGTTTTATTTAGAAAATGTTATTGTATGTTGTCAACAACGACAGGTTTATGAAAAAACTGATATTTATAGTCATGATTCCGCAACAGTTTTTTATAGACCCTTTCGTAACAAAGGCTTTAATGACAGTGCAATTATTTTTTAAAACTGTCACATAATTGTTTTGGAGGAAGTTTTTAACTGTCACATAAGCCCAAATTTGTACTAGTGTGATTTAACTACTCGTTATCTACTAATACAGGGTTGTACTATGGTGGTCAGTTTTATAACTTCTATTAGTGGGTCTCTCTACATTTTTTCTTTGTTGCCCCCCCGAAAAAAAAAGCTTAAACACAGTTTCTCACCCATCTCTTTATATTTCCATTAAATGAAAATGAAAAACCTAATCTCTAATTTTCTTGTACATGCAGATCTCATCTTTCTCTTCTCTTAGTTTTATCTCTTTGCAAAATCCGGGGTCTCATCTCTTACTTCAATCTAGGGTTTTATCTTTTGCTTTAATCTTATATAATTTTGTTCTACTCTATTAACCTTTTAAATCTCTATTCTCCAAATTTTTCTTCTGCATCTCCATCAACAGGGGATGATAAGATTATCAAACTACTAACCAAATTAGATGAACCAATCAAAAAAGGTTATCATCCCTTTTTTCGTTCGTATTGAAATCCCTAATTATTATTTTTTTTTTCATGTTTTTTTCCCCTAAATTTTTTGATACCAATTTTTCAATGTTAACCTAATAAATTCTTTTTAACATCTATCAGAAAAGGTATTGATTTCGTTATACTTATGAAAATGAGTTGTGATTTTTATTTGTCTTGTAGGATTAATGTAATGGCGTCAGTACAAGTAATTGATTCAGGGATTGGTACTAGAAGCTTATTGCCTTCATTTGATGGACTCAGTAGATCCACAATTAAGTTTTTAATTTCTTCAGCTGCAGTTAGTTCTCCAAGGTTGACAAAGCTGCTACATCTGTTCCTCGGGTATTGTTTTTATTCTTCCTTTTGCACTCTTATATTGAGTGAGTGTAGATAATCAGTTCTGGGTTTTGGTTAATATTTGGATAAGATTAATTTTGGATTAGTTTTTTCAATTCCACAATAAGCTTTATTTTCTGTTGATTCATAGGGTATATATTATTGCTACTTCAGATGTTTGTAAGACTGTAGCATTATCATTTTAATATAGTCTCGTTTTTGTAGAATTCTTCTGCTGCAATGCTGCTTTTTGTGAAGTTGATTTTCCATTTAGTTTTTTATGTCTTGGGGGATAATCACCTATTAATCCGACAATTTCTTAAGTTCAATTGTATAGGTATAGTTGAACACGTAGTATGCATGTGGTTATATTTGATAGGGTGAAGAAGGCTACAATATTATTTCATACTTAGGTTTACTGTTTGTGAAGGCTGGACAAAAGTTTTAAGATGCTCATTGCATATATGTGTGTATGAATATACTAATTTTGCATAAGACCCTCTATAAATGTCATTTGACTTGTCTTTTCATCCTAATTGTTTTAGCTTCCGTATTGTGTTGTAGAAAGGATAAAAGTAAGCGTTTATTTTGTATTCATAATAGTCTTACTGCGAATTAACCAAACAGATGGTTTTTTTAGTGTTGAATTAGGTAGCCTGATAATCCAACTGGTTTAAAGAGAACTGTAAACTGGTGAACTTATGCGACTATACCTGTTATTTCATTTGCTGGGAGTGAATTATATTCAAGGTGAAAAACACAATACACTGAAACTGAATCTTATTTATTTTCTTAGGTCGGCAAATACATAAGGGTCTGACCAGTAGTGATGATGAATCGGGGGATTATATATGTCAGTTTTCATTGAAGGTAATGTATCTTGTCCATTAATTAGGATTATATTTTCTCCTCCTGTAGCAGTTATGAATTTGGAAAGAAGATTTGGGTGATTAGTGATTTTGTATTTACAGCCTTGATGTATTGTCGCTCCTTTTTTATTTATATATTATGTGGTAGTATTTACTACAGCTGCAAACCTTTTCCTTAACCTAGTTTTGCCATTTCTATTTTTCTTTGAAAAACAAGGTACTATTTTGTTCGTTTTTTAACTCTGTTTTGTGTTGCATTAAAGGATTCCATTGTTGTTTTTATTGATCATTGATTGAATCTGTGTTGAGACTATCTAACTTCGTCTTCAAAATTGCTATATATTCCTACTTTTTCAATATATTGTTACTGAATGAGCTTTTCACAGGAGGAGATGTGGTGCTTATATATGCTTTAAAGTATCATGATCTACCTACAGTTGTAAATGTGTCCGGACGCTACCATATGGAGAAAGGTATTGCAGAACGCTTGGGGTAAAGATTATATGAAAAGAATTGAGGAAAGTGGATTTATTGATGTAAAAGACAAGACAGGTAATTGTTTTCTGTTCTATATTTGCATTTGCATTCTTCATGTAACTTAGATTGTCCTTACTGCACATACTATTTAGTTGTGCATTTATAGTTTTTTCAATGTCTAGTTGTCAAAAATATGTCGGAGTCATATAAGGATGTTTTTTTTCTTCTTATTTATGTATGTATGGTGTTGTTAATTAGTTCAACTAGTGAATCAGTTATTGCAATGTGCCTAGCTAAAAAAAGCCTGAGTTTGTGTGACTAAGATCCGACAGCCATGTAAGTCAACGCCGCACAATGGCTAGTTGAGTGGCAGCTGTGTAGGCTTGTCAGGGTTCATATTGAGGGAGGGTAAGTATGTGCGCGAATACTGCACCGACCAATTCTTGGTTGGAATTTTGTGTGGTATGTATGTGTACAATTTACATACTACACATAACTATTCCTCGTTGAAGTTTTTCTGTCCCCCGTGTGTGCAATGTACACACTTCGCATAATTATCGCTGGTTAGGAATTTCCTCCGTACATGATTAGAACATGTAGGAGCTATTTTCGTCTTCTTTCGTTTTTAGGATCTGCGCACTGATATCAAATTAGGTGTAATTTGATCATATCTTTATCGAATTGTAGGAAAGGTCCAGTATCGCGTTCTATTGATATGCATGCATTATATTTGTCATTTGGAAAGGATTGCAGGTGGGCGTACACTCTATCTAATATTGAAGCCGCAAGAAGGTAGCATATTAACTTGCTAACCTTTGTGTCGCTCCAGGAGAAGGATTTGGCCAACCTAACATCATCCTAATCATTTGATTTCACTTGTTAGTATAGGATGCATTCCAGGATTTGTAAATTTGGTCAGATCTGCTGATACTGAAGCCGCAAGGCTAGGACTTCAGTTCTTAGAGTTGGTAAGCATAAATATTTTCATCCGGTCTCTGCAGTGATTGATTCTATCTGTGTTTCTTATTTGCTAGGAGTTTGCACATACTTTTGCTAGACCATGCTCCGTTTTTAGTAATTATATACTTGATTATTGTAATAACAAGTTAGTAATTATACTCGAAGCTGTGTTTACATTGTAGCATTATATGAAGGAAAAATATCAAAATGCTATTATTACAACGATAAGATTTGGATCCTCTATCGAGTGTATATTAATTCAAAAAGGATTGAGATTTGAATGTGACTTCAAGCATCAAATACCTGAATCCTTTTGATAATTTATGTTAGAACTTTTTTCCAAAGCTTCGTATAAATGTTTACATAATTTGTGCAGGTCATGAGGGGGATTCCTGATGGAGAGGGGCCAAAACTTGTCGAACGGGAAGATGGTATCGATGCTAAGGAAAGACTTCAGTTCCATGAGAACGAAGACCATAGAATATTGGAAAATGGGTTGGTTGATAAGTACTTTGGTGAAGATTACGGTCTTGAGGAGTAGAAACAACTTGGTTTGGATCCCAGGACTTGGTCTTCTTAAGCATCACCTTCATGCTTTATGAAAATTATTTAAGCACTAATGATACCTTGTAAGAGTTAATATTACGTGATGGTATTGGTTTCTACTTTCTTGTTTGTTTTAGCGAGTCTATTTTATTTTTCGAGTTCGTGTTTTGTATAATATTGATGTCTACATGTCAAACAGGTGGTTCGTAGGGGAAAAGAGAGTGGGGGATCTATTTGCTGCAGCAAAAAAGCGGTCTCCGGGTATAATTTTCATTGATGAGACGGATGCAATAGGAGGGAGCCATAACCCTAAGGATCAATAGTACATTAAATTGATTTTGAATCAGTTGATTGTCGAGCTTTGATGGCTTTATACAAAATGATGGAATTATAGTTATTGCTGCGACCAACTTCTCCAAGTCTTTGGATAAAGCACTTATTAGTCCTGGGCGTTTTGACCGTAACATTGTTGTTCCCAATCCTGATGTTGAAGGACGGAGACATATCATGGAATCTCACATGTCAAAGGTAAATGATTTTTTTTTTGTATATAATTTTAGCACAAATTGTTATATTAGTTGTTTGCTCGTCTTTGCAAATCTGACAATGCTTTTGTAAATTACAAATTGCAAGGGTAAGATTCAAACCCCCCAGTGAATCTTTCAAATTGTTTTCTATGTTAGGGGGTTGCTAGATCGTAGCATGTTGTTAACTAGATATATGTTACACAAACAAAAGGAAAAGATTAAGATGCGTTCACTACTTTGCGTTAGTTATAGACTAGGGCAAAAAAAGAAAAAAGATTTATTGTTATTTAAAGGGTTTTTTCATAGACTAGGTCTTTGAACATTTATACTTCATAATATGGGTTTATGTCTAAATTTGTTTACTTTGTATTCCTTATTCCCACTTGCAGGAGGTTGATAGGTTCCAGTACTTAGAGAACAAGCTAAAGGTCCATGGATATGATGGAAAATGGTTGGTTTTTCCTATACTAGCAGACCATTTGTTATGTCAAAAGTGTCTGTAGTTCGTTGCATAATATCTCAGTGTGTTTGTGTATCCAGGGTTTGGTTTAGGTGATTTTATTCGTTCTTTCTGGATTAATTTTTAAAAAGCAACTATGGTAATACATGACCCACAGGTGTTCTTTAACAGAACTTCTTTGTGAATTTACATTTGCGTACATGACAAACAATTGATGGATGTGCCATTTTTTTTGTACAACTAGGTACCTCTTTCCTTTTTAATTTGGATAGATCTTTATCATTTGCATGAAGCTCATCGCAAAATTCGTTGAATTCATCTTGGTTTCCATATGATTGAAGTTCTATAAAAAATTGTTTGTGCTTGTTCTGATATATAGAATCTTAATGGATGGAATATCAAATACCTCATGCTGAATTATATATTGGTATTAGAGAGCTTATTGGAGATTTCCAGTAATGGATCAATTTTCACTGATGTTAACTTTCATTGACGTTAATATTTGGTGTGATCAGATTCAATTTGTGGCATGAAGAATCTATAGAGTTCAGAAACCTTGGACTTCAGGATAATGTTGCACAAGTCTATAAAGAATTTCACTAACAAGGTGTCTGCAGACTCGTCTACAAGGTATAATTTCTTCTCAAATAGTTTCATATAAAAATGAATTTCTGCTGCGCTCTACTGCAATGATGGTCTTCTTTTATCTCATCATGGAAATGATAACTAGGCAAAGTAAGATTAAATTTCCTTGACCAAATGGATATCGGTTCTAGCTAGTGTAAACTATGTAGTATTTATTTGGGTATGTAGTGGCTATTTATCGTTAATCATCTTTGCGTAGGAAACTGTGCTGATAGAAACAATTCAGTAGTGAATAGCTCAGGCCTCAGGCACAAGGCAGTGGGTGATCTTGGTTCCTACATCTATCCGATTGTCCCACTCTGTTATTGTTGGTTAACAACTCACAGTAGCTAAAAATTAGTCATAAGATCATAAGATCAACCAGAAGAACCGGGTTCATGTTACTGCAGTATACTGGCCACTTCCACACAAAATGAAGTATGTTTTTTAGTTGCCTATTTTCTCGCTCTATCTAAATATCCTGTCTGTTTCGCATAAACGAATCCACATTTTTAGATCGAGATTGTTGAAAGATATGCAGGTGGGTATTTTGGAGGCACTTTCCGTTCAAGCATTGAGCCAGGTACTTCCCCATTTCTCTTTGAAGCTATCCTGCATTGGTTTTGCCTACGGCATGAATTTCATTATTTAGTTATTGGTGCAAACATTCCACAGAGATTTAGGACCTTGAATTTGCTATATTCATTGGCTACCGGACTAATTATCCTACAATTCCAGGGCACATGAATTGGCAGGGGTAGATTTCGGGGACATGAATTGGCAGGAGTAGATTTCGATCAACACTTTGAAAAATGGATGTGATTTCCAACTTCATTGTTAATTTCTTTTAGTTAGTACTAAGATTACTTTCATATGAAGTCTTTTGAATTATGTAGTACATTCACTTCTGGTTAACTTATATTGTTTGAACTTACTATTTTCGTACTATCTGTTAAACAGTTTATTGAGTAATTTAATGATAATTTTAATAAACGTTAAAATATCTTTCAATAATTATTTTGATATTAGTACCTGACTGAGCATGTCACTGCCAACTGAAACATGAACTAGCTGGCTACAAATTAGCATATATGATAATCATTTGAATAAGTAGTGCGTCACATAATAGGATTAACGATAATAGTTTTCTAAAAAGTTGACTGTTCTATGACAGTTTTATTTAGAAAATGTTGCTGATATTTGCCTACAATGACAGGTTTATAAAGAAATTGGTACTTTAGTATAAGAAATTGTGTTACTGATGACAGTTCTCTTTAAAATATGTTACAGTAACTTGTCAATAATGAGAGGTTTGTGAAGAAAATGTCATCTTATTCAAAGAAGTTAAGTTTTTAATGACAGTTTTGTTTAGAAAATGTTACGGTAAGTAGTAACAATGACATGGTTATGGACAAACTGTCAACTTAGTGAAAGAAATTAAGTTACCAATGATAGTTTTATTTAGAAAATGTTATTGTATGTTGTCAACATCGACAGGTTTATGAAAAATTGATACTTATAGTCATGATTCCGTAACAGTTTGTTATAGACCCTTTCGTAACAGAGGCTTTTATAACAATGCACCTATTTTTCAAAACTGTCACATAAATGTTTTGGTGGCAGTTTTTAACTGTCACATTCATTTTTGTACTAGTGAGAGAAGTGACCCCCATATGTTTGTGAAGAAGTCCCACGTGATGAAGAACTTAAACAATAACGACTTCTTGTTCCATCAAACACCACTTGTCTACTTGCTTGGAAGTTCATGTGCTTCTCCATGGATAACTGTCGCAACTCCTCCTATATATAAATAATTTTTTTTTTGTAAGTTTCTAGCATTTTATACGAAACAATATGAAACTAAAATAAAGAGGAAATATTATATTACTAACCACCGTGACATCCATCATAGAAAATCAAATGGATTTGTTGTTTCCTTTGGCACCTCTACTAGTTGTTCATACCTATTATTGTATAAAGGTTAATTCCACTATACTTGCGGCAGGTGTGACATGGGCTCTCTGAATTCACCATATGTGTAGAATTGTGATGCCATGCTAGGAGGAGGATGATGAGGAAGCAGACGTCGATCAAAACCACTATTACCCACACCAAGATCATCATGGGTATTTGCATGTCTTGTTCTGTTATCAAAGGTTCCACACTCTTACTTGTCCAAAACCGTTCATATTGCCTTTCAATGACCGCATAATAGTACTCCCCTACCTCAGGATCCATAACATAAACTACAGAATCCAACCCCGGAGGATCACATGGGATTACAACTTCCCCAATTACCTGCTTCATACATCTTTCAGCCAAGTATGTAGAAACTCTTGTTCCCAACTCAACGTCATTGAAAACATTTCTCCTTCGAGACAACTGTAATGCTGTATGAAATTCTGGTGTATGACTGTGTGGACTAACAAGATCCCATGGTTGCCAAATTACCATTCATTCTGTTCTCATATCAATCCGAGCTTCACTCGTTGAATGTTTGTGAAGATCTCTCTGCTCAAGGGTATCTACATTATCATCATGAAGTAAAATGATGGCATGGTGGAAATCCAAGTTTGCATCTACTAAGCTTTTCTTTAATACTTGTTGACAGTTACGAAAATAATAATAATACCAGAATTCTAAAATTATCTACATCCCACCCATATCTTTGTTCTCGCAAGAACTTCAAACATTAAGCCATTAGTACAAATTACCCAACTCAGGAGTACCCCGGTCATAAGAACCAACATCATACAAATTATCCAAAATTACACACCAACGTTTATCAACTCTAATTGTAGTGTCTGCAAAACATTAATGAACCAATACACCAAAGGAAAAACATTCTTGTTAATTCCTCAACATTTCCAGTATTGTCCAACTTCTCTCTACTCCTTACGTAATTAGACAAGTGAAAGTAAGCTATGACACTTCCCCTTGAATCCCATTTTCCACATTTCAATCCATGACTTCATCGATATTCCACGTGATCAAGCACACCACGAAACTTTCTATCATTCATAGCTTCATAGTCTTTTCGTCCATATGTTTCATTTGGAAGTTTTGGAATTGGTTTATCTCCTCCAACTGGTATACCCGTCAATCGATAGAAGTCCAAAAGGGTCAATCCAATCTCAAACTCAGGGAAATAAAAAGCTTTTGTCTTCTTCCACCACCTCTTACAAATTTCTTCACTTAATTTTTGATCTGCATTCTTGAATTAAAATTGAAATACAGAAGAAAAACCATAAGTATCACAAAGCAAACATGCTGCAATATTATTTTCTACCACTATTTTGTATAACTCATTCACACGGCTCCAACTTCTCCTAAATTTGAATTTACGTTGGGCATTCAAACTACCATCAAATGTATATTTTGTTGTACAATTTCTTTTAGTCAATGGCTCAAACTTACTCAAATCAATGTTCTCCATAATCTATTGAAGTAAACAAAAAAAGATGCACAATCAACAAGAAAAATCTCAAACTGAATCATATTAACAATATCAAAATCACCACAAACATCATCAACAGAAAAATCATACATATACCATCATTAATTTCATTTAATAAAAACAACCTAAACAAGTTCATGACCTAAAAGAATTTCATATCACTTTTGTGCCCAAATCAAACCCTATAAACATCATTAATTCGAATTTGAATCAACTCAAACAAAATACACATTAACCAACTACACAAGATCATACTCAGTAAAAAATTCATCCAAAACCAAAATCAAAATAAAAAAGCATAAAAAAAAAATCAAGTTTTTCTCAACATACCTTGATTCCGTTTATGGACGAAATTCTTTGAAAATAACCTCAATAAAACCGTAATCCCAAGAAGTATAAACCCCATTAAGATTTTTGACAAAAAAAATCCTTAATCACCATCTCACAATCATGGGAAAACATTTTTCTTTTAGAAGGAGAAGTAGGAAGAAACAAGAATGAGGAGAACTCGATCTCCTGTGTAGTTTTATTTTTGCGGCGCCATACCATTTGGTACTTTGACCAGATTTACTCAGTCAAGCTTCAAATGGTTTGGGACAAACAACATCTTTTCTCGAGGGCCAAATCATTTGTCCCCCAACGGTAAATAAAAAGTTGCTATGTATATTCCATCTTGAATCACGATAAGAAAAAGACCTTGAATCAAGGTGGCGTGGCTTGCTGTGAAATTTAAATTATGAAGCATGATAAGACTAAACCTTATAGGAACATACTTGAAAGAAATTTGCTTAAACTCAAAGCAACATTCTTTAGCCCTTAAAATTTCCATCTTCAAATGTATGTTTTAATCGAATCTATTACTTCTTTAGCATCACCTTCTATTATCACATGTTCCAAATTCAAATCCCTAGCCAATTTTATACCCAAATTGTATGCCTTAATTTCCTTAAAACGGATTGTCTTACAAGCCAGAAAATTAGCTTCTTCATCATAAGATACTGCTGCAGCAGCACCAGAATCACGTTTGAAGGCTGCATCCACTAGTACAAATTTGGGCTTATGTGACAGTTAAAAACTGCCACAAAATATTTATGTGACACACTACAAAAAAAACGGGTTTAAGCGACTGGTGGTTTTAAGTCGCTTAAAGCCCCTTTTGAGTCGCTATAACCGTATAGCGACTAAAAGTGGCACTCGCTACGTTGGTTGCCCAAAGCCATGTATCTCAAAGCCTTGAGCGACCATGCAATCGCTCTAGTGATAAACCAACTAACCTAAAGCGAATACCTTTCTCATTGCTTAACATTTAGACCAATTAACATGGAGCAAGTAAAACTGTGATCGCTTAACATGTAGACCAACCAATATAGCAAGTAAACTACCAATCGCTTCAGATATACCAATCATTCTAAAGCAAGTAAAATACTTAGTTGATAGATACATAATTTTGCTTGGTTAAGGTTTTAAGCGGTCAAATTGTTTTGCTCACTAAAAGCGATTTCTGATTTTGAATTGTCTGAAGTTGGTTGCTCAAGCTTTTGAGGTAGCAAAGTTTTTACTCAAGTTAATTGATTAAAGGTTTAAGCAACCAAATTATTTAAAATTCTGATTTTGATTGGTCTGAAGTTGATTGCTTAAGCTTTTAAGCTATCGAAGTTTTTACTCAAGTTGATTGATTAAAAGTTTAAACGATCAAATTATTTGAAATTCTGATTTTAATCGACCTAAAGTTTATTGCTTAAATTTTTAAGCAACCAAGTTTCTTTGCTCGTTAAAAATAAATTATGATTAGATAATCCCAAATTATAATTAACAATTAATATTAGATATTATCACTAATTAAGATTATATAATTAAAAATAAATAATAAAATTAAATTAAAATTAATACTAAAAATAATTATGAACCAAATTAAAATCATAATTGATTTGACTTTATTATTAATGGATTCAATTTACAGCATCATTTGGTTAAAAAAATTACAATCATTTAGTATCCAAATTACAATCATTGACTCAAAATTACGTAAGCTTTGGATGTATATTTCCGCATAATATCATATTGTCTTTGTAGTATTTCAGTAACGTATCCAAAGGAACTTCAGGAGAATGTGCTTCATCCTTAGAACCATCATGACTAGAACTGTGAGTGAAGGTATGTGCTTCATCCTTAGAACCATCGTGACTAGAACTGTGAGTGAAGGTCAAGATTTCATGCTGAACTCCCTGCACAACAAGTTTAGGTAAGTAAAATACCACCAATACTAAAACAACAATACTAAAACACCCACAACACCACAATTCAAACTCAATCAGAATTACAAACCATAAACTCCCAATGTTTGCTAGAAAAATTATAAAAGTTTAGATTTTACATACCCTCCAGCTAAATGACCGAAAATTCAAGGAAATATGGGTGTCTGTCCCTGAAATTTTGAGGGTGCAGTTCTTCTCCATGGTCCACATTATGTTTTCCCATTATATCAGTTTGAGGGTGCAGTTCACTAACAGTGTTGGACACTGACACTGGTACTCGTATCATTGTTACATAGGATATTTCTTATATCTGGTAGCCCAAAGGGCCTGAAACTCTTCAAAGACCTGATAAACCCCAAGGCTATATGCAAGGATACATATTTGAATAGTGGACTGATTGTACAAATATGAGCCCATAAAGAAACTACATGAAAGAGACGAAGATTTACTCTTTGTTCGCAGCTACACCACAGAAGTGACTCAGAAGAAACTCCAAACTGTTCCGCTCTAACTCCAATACCCTTGATGCCTATACATTTGCAAACAGAAAGACTGAAGCTTTCAATTGTTCCAAACAGTAACTTGAACATAACTACAGATATTAATCAAATTCCAGGCATAATAACATAAGAGACGTGATAGAAAAACTTTATTTTTTAGCTTCATATAAAGAAGTAAAGAGGTTTAACTGAGGTGTAGGTACAGAGGTTTATAGGTAAGACATGTCCAGTATCGAACAAATTGCAAAAGTATATGCCAAAATCTCGTTGTAGCCACAGTATATCCCGATCAGCCCCATGCATGACCTACTTAGGAAAATCACAAGGTCAAATGTCAAAAGCATATCAGAAGTAATATAAACTTACCATCATTCATAAAACAAGAGATCCCACCTTTTTCTTAGAGGGTTCTTTGAACAGATCTCTTAGGTATGGACCAACATGAACACGGGTCTTTTACACATGTATATTACTGATATTTAACAGTATCAGACACGTACCTCTTACCAAGTTTGGGAGTTCCCTTAGGGGTTGAAACTCGCCAAAATCCTTGAGTAACACAATGACGTTTTTCTTTGGGTATGGACGTGATAAGGCTAGTATCATGGATTTATTAATCAATTTTAAAGAATCAAATAATAAAAATTAAACTAAAATAAATGAATATGGTCCTGTGTAGAATCCACGTGATTCCAAAACAACTATTCCTAGTTTACCTGTACAACCGGGAACATACTACAAACAAAAAAATAATCAAAATCTTAGCTGATCTTATTTGGGTTCCAACTTTTTTTAGTTTCTTTTTCTTCTATAAGTGAGATAAAACACATACCTACCAACTATGGCCAAGAAACTCGTTAACTCCAAGCCCATTCATTACATACATCAATGGAGATATCCAATATCCATATTATCCACCATTTTTGCATATTTACTGGAGTAAACAGAAAAAAATCATATATCAAAAGTCAAAAATGAAAAGCAGAAACAAAAGCATGAATAGTATAGCAAAAATCAAGTTGAAATTGGTGCTGCTGAAGGGGTTGTAAACTTAAAAAGGTTTCCTTTACTAACTCAGGCCCACTTAATAAAAATTGATAAAAAATATTTGGTGAACAACTAGATTAGTTCATGAAAAATCAGGACCATAAATTGCATTACCTAAATAGCATTCTTCTATACCTTGAATGTTAATGGTGGGCATTTCAGGTTTCACGACCCCAACTGAATCCAAAAGAATTCTCATCCGAGAGAAATAACAGATCAGAGTTAAGTTGATCACTAAACATACAATCAACTAAGTTAAGGATTCAAAACAAAAAAACAACAATTTTGTACACATTCACATTAGAGTTACCTGTACACATGAGAAATCCAGTACACATTCACATTAGAGTTACCTGTTTGGCCCATTCTCCACGTCCAGTCCTTTCCAAATAATTTTGTACCACCACCACACCATTGAAATCTATACCATCATACTTGTAAGGTCAGACTTCGGTTCCCATCCAATTACTTGACGAGTTTTTGAGTTATTTAATCGCTTCCCTAAAGGACCTTTGCCTGCATAAGAAAATATTAAGTTGTACTAAATTAGGTTCCCGACGAACAGGAAACATATCCAGAATGCTATATTCATAAGGAGCATACCTGTAAGCTTCTCAGACTTTTTGCTGAACTTCCCACTTCTATTCACCAAATCCACTATATCTTGCTTGAAACAAACCAACAAAGTACAAGATGAAAACAATTGGATTGAATTTTTAGGGTCATTTTCATATTACTAGGCTAGTCAAATGAGTAACACCAGTAAAAAAGACCTCGATAAAGGATGGTTTTCACATCCCAGAAAGATCTGTCCCCGTAATTTCTTTTTCAAAATTATTATTGCTAGTGATGCTGCATCCTGTAATCCAAATATACACTTTCAAGGATCTCATTATGTACATAATGATAATAACTGCACTATAATAAAAATAAAAATAAAAATAGAGGAGTTAGAATGATTCAGGATAGGATAAGATAAGAAAAGAAAATGGTGATGACCTCGTAGTGTATAAGATTGAGGATGTGATCTGGATCAGCATCAACTATTCCATTGAAATCTATACCTCATCCAAAAAACAAAAAAAAAAGAAGGTAAAATTGTGGAAAAATCACCTATTTCAGCTTTAAACCTAAAGAATCCATGTCCAAACCGAATAATTATTAGAAAATTACTAACAAAAACCCTTGTAAGAAATCAGAGTTTATGAAAGAAAAGCTTACAAAATTAGTAAACCCTAGATCTAAAAGAGATGGGTTGTTACCTGTGTTAGAAATACCTCTAATTACCAACAAAATCTACAAACACCAAAACCCCTAAATATTGGCGACGAGAAACAAAGGCTAGGGTTACAGTGAACGAAAAGAGAACTTGCTAAGTTACTTTGCAATCGTCGTGAGTATGATGCGCTAAATGGCTGCAACCTGTGGACAAGCTTCACTGATCCAGATTCGGTGGATGGTGATGAAGGTATCGATGAAACCTAGTTTTTCTTCTCAGGCGGCTATTATGGAAGAGAGACAAAGAGAGAGAAAAACAAATAACGAAAATGAAGGGAAAAAAAGTTTAGGGTTTTGAAAACAAATTTTGGACGCTGGATAAGCCACCTCATACGGATCATGAAAAGTTTTGGATGGTTCAGATTCGATGTTGGATTCTCATACGGATTGAGTCAAGTGTGTTAGTTAACTATGTGCTTCTCACTATGTTAAAACGAAAATTTGAACGGTGACTAAGGTACCTCATACGGATCATGGAATTTTTTGAATGGTCTAGATTCGGTTTTGAATTCTCATACGGATTGAGACTAGTGTCTGAGTAGCATGTGTGGTAAAACATCGATAAATTTAGGGTACCAGTGAAGATTCCGACTTAGGGGAATAAACACTATGAGGAATACATGACGAACATCGATAGGTTTATGGTACAGGTGAACATTTCGACTTAGGGGAAGATTTTATTAAGGATAATACGATGAACATCGATGGGTTTAGGGTACCGGTGAAGATTCCGACTTTGGGAAAGAGGTTATTAAGGATAATATGACGAACATCAACGGGTTTAGGGTACCGATGAAGATTCCGACTTAAGGGAAGAGGTTATTAAGGATAGTACGATGGACATCGATGAGTTTATGGTACAGATGAACATTTCGACTTAGGGGAAAAGTTTATTAAGGATAATATGTCGAACATCAATGGGTTTAGGGTACCAGTGAAGATTCCGACTTAGGGAAAGAGGTTATTAAGGATAATATGACGAACATCAATGAGTTTAGGGTATCGATGAAGATTCCGACTTAAGGGAAGAGGTTATTAAGGATAATACGATGAACTATGATTTCATCAATCTCACTAAAATTCATCAATTTTTTTGGAACCGACTTGAATACACTCAATTTTGATCGATCTTACTCAAACTATATAAATTTTCATCAATTTCACTCGATTTATTGAATTTTATTCAATCTCAATCAAACTTATTCATTTTTTTTATCGATCTAACAAATCTAAGTTCATAGATTCACTTAGTGGAAGTTCGATCAGATTACCTCTTTTTTTGTTGTTGCAGAAGTAGTAGAATGAAATGAGTTAGGGTTTACAGAGAAAATGGAGAAGGTGGGAAGCGGACGAGAAGGAAGTAGAGATTAGGTTTAGTGATTTTCTCTCTCTTCTATGGTTAAATATGAAAAGTTAATTTTACCTCGAGTAACTGACCAAAGAGATTGACGGACATGATTTGTTGTTTGTGCATTCCCCACGTGTGCTTCTTTTTGTGCTAAAAAAGAAAATTTGAACGGTGGATAAGCGACCTCATACGGATCATGAAGGTTTTGGATAGTCCAGATTTGATGTTGGATTATCATACGGATTAAGACAAGTGTTTGGGTTAAACTATATCAATTTTCATCAATTTCACTCGATTTCACTCAATTTTTTATCGAATCGACTTGAATACGCTCAATTTTGATCAATCTTACTCAAACTATATCAATTTTTCATCAATTTCACTCGATTTCACTTAGATTTATTGAATTTTATTCAATCTCAATCAAACTTATTCATTTTTTTATCAATCTAATAAATCTGACGATATCAAACTATGATTTCATCAATTTCACTAAAATTCACTCACTTTTTTATCGAACAGACTAGAATACACTCAATTTTGATCGATCTTACTCAAACTATATCAATTTTTCATCAATTTAACTCGATTTCACTTAGATTTATTGAATTTTATTCAATCTCAATCAAACTTGTTCATTTTTTTATCAATCTAACAAATCCAACGATATCAAACTATGACTTCATCAATTTCACTAAAATTCACTTAATTTTGTATAAAACCGACTTGAATACACTCAATTTTGATCGATATTACTCAAATTATATCAATTTTTTATCAATTTCACTCAATTTCACTCGATTTCACTTAGATTTTATTGAATTTTATCTAATCTCGATCAAACTTATTCATTTTTTTATCAATCTAACAAATCTAACAATATCAAACTATGATTTCATCAATCTGGCTAAAATTCACTCAATTTTTATCGAAACGACTTGAATACACTCAATTTTAATGGATCTTACTCAAATTATATCAATTTTTCATCAATTTCACTCAATTTCACTTAGATTTATTGAATTTTATCCAATTTCGATCAAACTTATTCATTTTGTTATCGATCTAACAAATCTTACGATATCAAACTATAATTTCCTCAATCCCACTAAAATTCACTCAATTTGTTATCGAACAGAGTAGAATACACTAAATTTTGATCGATCTTACTCAAATTATATCAATTTATCATCAATTTCACTTTGATTTATTGAATTTGATTTAATCTCAATCAAACCTTTTAATTTTGTTATCGATCTAACAACTCTAACGATATAAAACTATGATTTCATCAATCTCACTAAAATTCACTCAATTTGTAATTTAATCGACTTGAATACACTCAATTTTGATCGATCTTACTCAAATTATATCAATTTTTCATCAATTTCACTCGATTTCACTTACATTTATTTGAATTTTATTCAATCTTAATTAAACTTATTTATTTTTTTAGCGATCTAACAAATCTAACGATATCAAACTATGATTTCATCAATCTGACTAAAATTGACTCAATTTTTTATCGAACCGAATTGAATACACTCAATTTTGATCGATCTTACTCAAATTATATAAATTTTTCATCAATAAATCAAAGTAAAATAGAGTGAAATTGAACAAAAATTGATATAATTTGAGTAAGATCGATCAAAATTGAGTGTAGTCAAGTCGGTTCGATAAAAAATTGAGTGAATTTTAGTAAGATTGATAAAATCATAGTTTGATATCGTTAGATTTGTTAGATAAATAACAAAAAATGAATCTTTTAAATTTACATTTTTTTTGCTGAAATCATAATTTCATAGTTCAGGGTTCATGGAACCCTATATCGTTATCCACCTTTTAAATTTACAAAATTTACATTTTTTTTTTATGAATCTTAATTTCCAAAATTTGTTAGGTTACGTTGCCGACATTCGAAATCCAATATCCACCTTTCAAATTTCCATTTCAGTAAGATGGTAACTAACACACACAATGGTAACTAACACAGAATCCGTATGACCATCCAAAAAAAATCTGGACCATCAAAAGCAAAGCAGGATCGGTATGAGGTACCATCACCACCGTTAATTGTTTTTTATCAAAATCCTTCACAAAAATATCTCTTTCATTTTCAACATATTCTTTTCTCTCTCTCCCAATTTGAGCCGCATCACCACCATCACCAATCTGAGAAAACTAGGGTTCTATCACGAGAAGGTAAACACCAACATTTTCTTTTCTTTTCATTGATGTGTACCCTAAACACTACGTACCTCAAGGAGAGGAATCAAGGTTACATCTATGTTATGACCAAAGAACTCAAACACAAACTCATATACCAGTGTGGGAATGGTGGTGCCAGTTTCCATGGACATGGAACTGTTCAATTATGAAGAAAGGTAAAAAATTTATCATTTAGAAAATTGAACATTATGCAGCTGAATTTTTCTTTTACTATTTCTTTGCTCTTGAGGTGTTTTCCGTGTTCCTGGCGGAAAATGAAAATGGTTTTAATCAAATCCTAAAACCAAGCAACAAATTTGATTTCGATTTAAAAACTTAATTTTCTAATTTATCCCCCAAATCAATACGAGTAATTTTGGTTAAGGGCCTATGTAAGCTTCTTATTTTGAATCAGATTGCTGCTTTTCTCCTTTGATACAGGCCAGTGTGGTACACCGAATGGAGAGAAGAAGTTCATTCTTCTTTTGAAAGCTTGTATCCTGGGAAGACACTTGGGTTTAAGGATGGTGCAAATTAACTTATTATTTTTCTTTCCGACACTTCTGTTCTCATTTTGGGTTCTATGGGGACATATATGATCCGTCGGGTAAGTGTGGGGATGCTATTCACTATACAATCATAACTTTTCTAAGTTTCTTATAACTTGTTTTGTTCTATCATTCTAGGTTTGAATGATAATTTTTATTTTATCTTGTGCAGGTGGATTTGGTGAGTGAGGAGGAGTTGGGCGCGTTGAATACGAGAATAAAGGTAAAATTTCTCATTTCTGCAACATTCTTTGCTAAGTTTCACTAATTTGGGAGCATCTGTTGCTTGACTAATTTGGGAGCATTTGTTGCAGGGTATCAACAGCATGGCACATATTAAACAAGCTAAATTTGGAGTTGTTGACATGGACTCTGTTCTCGGTGTGGGAGGATATGATCTTGATAGGTTAGTAACTATGTTACATCCAGCATTTGTTCTGCTCATTTTGTATAGTCTATAGACTAATATGTTTCTCCTGGTATTTGGTTTCGTTTCCTAGCATTTTGAACTTTGTGCTTTTGGATTTTCACAGGATTGAATCTGAAGTTCAGGTAGATTAACCTCACTGCTGTTGGTTTCGTTTCCTAGCATTTTGTTTTACTTTGATAGAAATTTCTGGCCAACTAGACATTTCAATCTAATCCATTTATGTGAAATCTTCTTTTCTTTTTATGATTGAATTAAAAAAAATATATCGATTTTTGGCAAAGTGGGTTTTCAATTTGTTGTAATTAGGATTGAGTTTTTCGATTCAGGTGTTTAAATAATAAGGGAAATTCGAGTTTTCTAGAATGGGTTTTATAAATCGAGGTAATTTTCAAAAGGGTTTTGATATTAGGGGTCTGTACATGACTTTTGATTTAAAGAAGATTCGCAACTGCCATGTGATTTTATTAACTGCTGCTTTTTGAAATTGATCTGTAGCTGCTTGTGAAAGGAAGACATAGACCTAATTTGGTTTAGAATGTGAACAACAATGAATCTGTAACTGCTTAAGTTATTTTTGTTGTTCATATTCTAACCCAAATACTTATAGTGAATAGAAGTTGTTTGCTTCGTAGTGGTCAGTGGCAATTTAAAGTACTGTGGGTTTTTGCAGGTTGTATGTTGTGCATATTGTCTTATGAGATTTTGGTTTTCTTCTGTTTCAATCACATGATATGATTATGTACAGGTTCTGGTTAACTTTAAGGTCTCACTTTAACAAGGTGTCTTTAAATGGGAACCTATCTAGGGAACTCTGAAAGGGTTATTTAACATGGGCAATATGATCCGGATATACAGTGGTGGATCCTTGTTAGTTTATGAATTGCTTTTACTCATTTTTTGTGTGCAAACAGATTTTTTGGTTTCCAGCAGTACCCAAGAAACTATTGCTCATTGGCTCACTGGGACTGTTATGCTTGTATTTGGGTTTCCTTGTGTTGATTTTTTTTTTTATTATTCATGTAATTAGGTACATGAAGTATCTGACCAAGAAATACTTGAAGAAGCACAATGTTAGGGACTGGCTGAGAGTCATTGCATCCAGCAAAGACCGTAATGTCTACTGATAGACACATTTTAGTGTCTAAATTGAACCTTAGTTTCTATTAAGTTAGTATTCGATTTTGCAAATCTTACGTGTTTTTATGCTTTTGTAGGTACATTTGAAGAATAAAGATTTGTGAAAAAATTGGCTCAAAAAGTGTTATTGGCACCCCAAGAATGGATAAGGGACACCCTAGGATCGGCCGAGTCAACCCAGCGGGTCAAATCCGAGTCAACTCGGTCAACCCGAGTCGACCGAGTCAACTGCCAGTCACGGATCGGAGTATCGGGACGGAAACAGCACTATCAACTGGATACTTTGGTTCACGTAATTGTTGGAATATTTTGATCCCAAATTGATATACAATATACTAGAGGTCCATACAAGATTAAACACGTGAAGAATGAGACGTTTATGCCGGAAAAATAGCCCCAAATCCGAGTTTCGCCGGGAAAAGGGTATTATACTTTGATTCGGATTTGGATGAATTTGGGAGTGTTTTAAGGAGTTCTATTAGGTTTAGAACTCTCTCTAGGGTTTCTACTACCTATATAAACCAAGAGAAGCCAAGAAAAAATCACAACAAAAGCCTAGAGAAGAATTCCGAAAATTTCCGGTGAAGCTCCGTCGCCGCCGGTGACCTGCTACTACTCCGGCCGGCGTGTTTTTCATCAGCCACCATCGGAGAAGACGACTCAGCAACATTTATTTCTATTGCTGATTCAAACTGCTCTTGTTGCCTTTCTTTCAAACCGTTGTTGCTTAGAAACACTTCTATAACGGCTGAACCCTGTTCTGTGACATTTATATACGTATCTGTTCAGCTGTTGCACTATTCTTTAACCTTGTAATCAACTTTTTGAGCAATGAAAAGGTCTTTTGAGCAAGTTTTCTCCACCATGAGCTAAGTCTATGTACTAGGATGATGGATAAGGTAATTTTCTCAATTTTATGTGATTTAATTATTTTCTAATAATTATTTATAATTCTTTTATTATTCGAATTGCATAGTTTTAAATAGTGAAAACGGTTTTCTTTCAACAGTTGTGCTTTTGCTTGATGGATTATGCTTGGTTAATTAATTTTGATAGTCCATGCTTGTGATTTACCTATGTTTGTTAGCATAACAAAACCAATTTTGGCAATTATTTGTGCTTCAATTAATTTAAAAAGAATTATCTGATTAATCACATAGG
>JAJJMC010008386.1:0-19939 GCA_023531435.1 Papaver californicum | reverse complement strand
CTGGGTTGACTCGCCTGGTTCGCTGGGTTGACTCGCCTGGTTGACCCGCTGGGTTGACCCGATCCAGCTCAGCCCGATTCAAGGGTGCCCCAATCCAAAGTGTGGGTGCCTTGATCCATTTTCTCGGGTGCCTTTAACACTTTTTGAGCCAATTTTTCCAAAAATCTTTATTCTTCTAATGTACCTACAAAAGCATAAAAACACGTAATAGACACAAAATCGAATACTAACTCACTAGAAATTAAGGTGCAATTTAGACACTAAAATATGTCTATCACTAGTCCTCGAGCAAACTACAAATCTAAACTAATCTAAAATATACAACTCCATTTCATCGAGTAAACGGTTACACTTAGCATGTGCAACAAGCCTTTAAACCCCTAGGTGTCCCTAGTGGACGAGTGATAGTCTCGTGAGGGTTTACCAGAGATGTACCCACAAAACCTACTTCAACTTCCAAATTTTCCAAAGCACCTGCATCCAAATAGCTACGAAGACATAAAGTTTCTACATACCAACAATAAGAAGTCAAAAATATAAAGAACATTATTCTCATTCTAAATCATTGAGTTTGGAGAAAACCACCAAATAGAAGAGTCCCGGTTCGAGAGTGACCGAATAATTCTGCCTCACCAATAGGGTTTTATGAATTTGACACTCAAAAGACGCACTTTATGGTTCTCACATATGTGCAGGCAAGAATAAAGATAGAAGGCCTACACATGTTGACAGGTAGGAAGGAAAGGTAACCTTCCGAGTCATATTAAGATGTGGTCCCATAGAAAATGGGACAAGAAAGAACCCCTTTTTATTTTTCTAGTGACCTCTATGAAAGGAAATCAACCATTATGCGAAGATGGGAATTGTTACTTACCTTCTCACCCGGTCGACAATCAGCACCACTCTCCCAACATCCCATAGAAACGTCTTCGGTATCAGCTGTAGATAATGAACTCTTGAACTTCGTAGAACTTGACGATTTTTAGCTCTTTTTATCTTCACGACCTGTAAACCACTTCAAGCACTGTAACTCAGAATGAATAGCTTTGGGTCAGCAAAAAATATTTTTTTTTTCTTTATTCCATATTCAGCAACTCTTTTTCGCGTTTATTTTTTTTTTTTATTTTTTTTTTGTGACGTGAGTTGCTTGCCTCATACACTTTCTCCTGGACACTTTTGCTATTTTTCTCAATTTCTTGTTACGTGAGTATTTTCTCTTCCCGTGAGTTCTGTTTCGTCTCTAAATCTGTATAGAATCCACATCTTTCGATTTCTTTCGCTCTTGTAAGTCTTCAACATGTTTAATTGTATTGTTGCTTACTCAAATATGAATTTCCTCTTTAAATTGTTGCTTGTACCTTGACTGTCTTCAACTTTCCTTAAAATTTTTGATGTTCCGCTTGTTGATGAAGCTATGTTTCTATGGACGTTGTCGAGAGAACGATGCCAACTACAAACCAAACTACAAGAATAAGTTAGCAATTCTGATGACACTCTCATGGTTGATAAAAAATAGCACCCAAGAGATCAAAAATAGTGTTGAAAATTGGTGCGAGGTTAGGTAGATCATCATTCTACCCGGAATTAGTGCAGATGAAACACTCTAAACGTATAATTGAAGGTCTGGTGCCTAACTCATGGGTATTGAATGATTACAAGTCTAACCTGTACTCTCCTAACGACGGTTTAGGTCCATTTTGGTCGGCTCTAGCCTCTCAAAACTATGCATTCCGAATATAGTTCTCTAATATTTCTAAGTTCAGTTATTTCGAGTAGAAGTCCGTATGTAAAGGTAGCTAGCCGTATGCAAAGTGACTCTAAAATCTCTAAAAGTTGAAGGTTTTCATGCAAATGTGTGTATGCTTAAATATTCTACCTAAAAACCTATATGCTTAATTCCTCCCCCACACTTAAACTTTACATTGTCCTCAATGTGAATTGAATCCTTCAATGTAACATCAAGATGGGAAATCCTAACATGATATGAAAATAAAAATCAAAAGAAAAATATAGAAATACAAAATCAATGGGTTGCCTCCCATTTAGCGCTTAGTTTAACGTCTTCAGCCTGACTGTCTGGTCGCCCATAGACCAATAATCTGAAAATTTGGGGATCCACCCATAAAACAGTCTGCATTGCAAATATTAACTTCACACAAACATTAGTACAAGAGTATAATAGTGAAGTTATCAAAAGTTTCCCCCACACTTAGTCTTTTCTACACTTGGAAGTGGATAAAGAACATAGAATTCGGGAACTTCTATAGACTCCTTTTTGCTAACCTGCATAGTATGAGAATCAAATACTTCCAACAACGGAAATTTAGAAGCAAAGTAATTTAATAGTACTTCCGAAGCACATACATTCAAGCCAAAACGAGGTAAAGGAAAAGGATCAATAGTCAAAGGTTCAGTCGAACATTCTAAAGTCGCTTGAATTATGGGATCCTTATCTTTTTCAAAAATTTCCAATGAATTACTTACCTCTTGTGTATTGTGGTCCTCTATCAAACTTTCTAACCTTTCTTCATTAGTTTCTGCCTCAACAAGAATCTCGGCATCAACATTATTAATATCATCTTTGGCAAGTTCAATTGGGTCTTCCACACTATTGCTCAATTCGGTTTCATTCTCAACATACTCCTCTTCATTTTCAGACTCACCGTAATAAGAATCTTCATCGGTTTCCCAACCTTTGTCAGAACGTCGTTTAAATTCCATACGAATGGTCCTACTAATTTCTTCCAGAAGCTCTTCCGGGGCTTCGTCATCTTCCAACTTGAATAGCTTCTGAGCAAGTTTTCTGACATTCACACGCTTTCCACTATTAACTACAGTAGAATCTCTTGCATACAACTCTTCCCTTTGAATGGGTGAATGATCATTATTAACATCAAGAGTTGAGTTAACTACACAATCAAAAATCAGATTTGGAGTTGGAATAACGTCATCACTGGTGTAATGATTTTCGAAGGGTTCAAAATCATCATCGTATCCCATAGAATAACGTCGCTCACGTTCCTTTCTCAAAACTCTTTTAGATGCTGCAATTACTGCACCTGGTACCCCTTCATCTATCAATTGCTCAAACCTTCTATCAAGTTCTGTCAAACTTGGTAGTCTTACACCATTACTTGTGGTAGAGTTTCTAAACCTTGTCTCCTCCCATTGAATAGGTGAATGATCATAATTATGATCAAGAGTAGATTTAGATAAACCATCACAAGCATAATTGTCCTCCCATCCTTGTAATTGTTCACTTACATACCTACTATAAGGAGGTTGGCATGTATGAGAATAATTAAAAGGGTACGTGGAATATTGGTCATAACCAAAGGTTTGTTTGTGATTATACTCCCCGTATGGTTGGAAATTGTCATAGGGTTGAGATTGAAAACCAAATTGATTACCATTATAAGCTTGATCTTGTGCACTGTACATGGGATTGCGACGAAGAGTTTCTGCAGAATCGCATGTATGAAAAAGTGGCCAGCCTTCAAGTTGCGTTGTCCCCTTTTCCTTGTTGTGTTCTTGCGCCTCCATTCTTCTCCTCAAACCTAAACTCCTGTATGATAAGGTGAACTAGATGATGTTCTATTTCCAGCCAACTTCTCCCTCTTATACGTGAGGGAAATTCCAGCCCAACCGAGAATCCTTGCGTTTTTAGCTTTCCTTACGTGAGTAGACTTGTGTCCTGCCTTGTATAGTAAACCTGACCCCCAAATATCCCTTGGACCTCCAATATGTGCTATAGCTACCTCCCCAAAAGGCTTTCCACGAGAAAGGCCTGAGTTCCTTTTATAGAACTTGAGTTAGCCACTTTCACAATCCTAGTGGAATTAGGAAATGTGCTAAGTTTCCTTATTCCATCCCAACAAGATATAGCAACTCCAAATTCTTTCCTAATCCCATATGACTTCCCCAAGCTAGCTACTACTCCACCAAGGCTAGCCACTAGTCCACCAAACCACTCTAGCACCTCCAACTAACCACTTAGCACCTTAGCACTTGCGGTTCAGCCAACTTAGCGCCTGGGCGCTAGCAGCACAAACTAGTTTGCCACCATGTGGCTTTGCCCATAACTTTCTCATACGAGATCAGAATGACCTCGTTCTTTCGCCGTTGGCTTCGTAATTCAATTTCCTACACGCTGGACGGTGAAAGGCCTAAATTAAGCAGAGTTTTACTGGCTCCTCGGTAATTCTTCTCATACAGCTCCATTCTGCAGGTTTCTGAACTGTAACCTGAAAAGACAACTAAACTTCGAAAGTAATAATAAAACATAGTAATTCACTCAAATATAGCAAATAAGGGTCAGGAAAAACTACTTAAAATGTATGTTTTATGCACCTATCAATTGTTGACAATACATAATAACATTTTCTAAATAAAACTGTCATGGATAACTTAATTTCTTTTACTAAGGTGACAGTTTCTCCATAAAAACTGTCATGGATAACTTAAGTTTTTTACTAAGGTGACAGTTTCTCCATAAAAACTGTCATGGTTAACTTAATTTCTTTTACTAAGGTGACAATTTCTCCATAAACACTGTCATGGATAACTTATTTTCTTTTACTAAGGTGACAGTTTCTCCATAAAAACTGTCATTGAAAACTTAATTTATTTTACTAAGGTGACAGTTTCTCTATAAAAACTGTCATGGATAACTTAATTTCTTTTACTAAGGTTACAGTTTCTCCATAAAAACTGTCATCAATGACTCAAGGACATGAATTGTAAAATGATTATTATATAGGCTAATTCATCTTCCACACAATTACTTCCTTTCTTATCAGGTAGATGGTCAATCACATATAAAACCAATGCATGAAAAAAATAGTGGATTATTTATATATATTGATTTAAGTAAAAATGTTTCTACAGACTCTCTTGTACAAATAACTTTTACAAAATGCTAAAATTATACAATTAGCATCAACTATCAAACATTGTAAGCTACCCTGCAAGATAAAAGGATCCTTGACTTGGAGACACCCACACATCAAATCCAAGGCAACACTCATTCAACAAGAAAGAACACATGAACAACGAACTCTTGAATAGAAACCCCACAAACACAAGAAGAATATACTAGAAATTTATGCCAATTAAAAAAGTAACAGATTGTTTGTAGCTGAAATAATCTCCTTGACTGGAATGCTCTAGCAACCACCAGGTTCCTCAGGTAACTCCTTTGCTGCTGGTGCCACTGTTAAGTAAACCAAAAGATATTAATGTAGAACCTTTATAACTAGAACTTGCAGATGAAATTATTTTTACTGTTGATCGGTACGTACCAGCATTCCCTGGTAACATGTTCGGTTTGCAGATCAGTCTTTTCCACATCATACATGCTGCGACAACTATCAGTATTGCAACACAAAAAAGACCTCCTAATACAACCTATATTGTTGTGTGAATATTCTTCTTAACATTTGTTTCTTGTTTTTCTGCAGGAAATTTGAATTAGAAATACGGCCAAAGACAACTAAATAATTTTGCCAATTTATACTACTATGGTGCTTAAATACTTACCTAGAGATCCAAGGCATCTATAAACTAACAGTGCCCATCTTCTATCGGCAATCCTTTTACTGGTTAATGAAACCAATACAGCAAACCTACAAACATGGCTTTCAGCTGTCTCTACTTCTCCACTATGTATTGACGATCCTTTAATATTTTCCCAACACTTCATACAATTGATACACACCTGATTCCAAACATGCTCATCATTATTACTCGAAAATGTGCAATCATTCTTTAAACATGCCGATTCACTTCCTAAGCTACTCTCGACATCTGCGACAGAAAACTACGAACAACTGCCGCCGCCGCCGCCACCACGTGTAAGTCTTTCAAACCCACATCTAGTAACATTACCTCCAAAACTCTTCAATGAAGTCAGACACTTTGTCTGGTCGCTACCATCCAAGAAAATATTTCCAGTATTACTTGCTGTCTGTCCCAATGCGTGAAGATACACATGGAAAGCAACTCCATAGCAATTGCTGGGAAGAAATCCACCGCAATCACCTCTGTCACAACTCGAAATGTTACCAAAAGATGATACTTTAAAATCAAGAGTACAGCTTGTTCTAGTAGGAACAGGCAGAGAATAAGCATAGAAATTCATGGCTACATCGAAGTTGAAGATGAAAAATATGACTTCATATGTGCAACAACTGAAGTTTAACATACCCATGTTAAGATTGCTACACCTATTTAATCAGTTCATGGAGAAAATTCAATTAGAAATACAAAATCCATAGTAATTTTTGGTTAAAATTATCCGGAAGTAAAGAATTCGGGTCATGCCATTTTCATCAACATATGATTCAATGCCAAGAAACAAGAATTTGGCAGTTTTGGTAGTTAAATAATCATTCAAGGAAAGGTTTTTTCTTTCTTATGTTAGAATTCATTATATGAAATATCTGTATATTCTTCGCAGACTGCCGGCCAATTTGAGCTTAAATGAATAAACAATGACGGAGTTTCAAACATTCCGTTTACCTTCTTCAAACATATGAAAATACTTTTGCTGGAATTGAGCACGTAAGACGTTCATGTGTTAGAGGTGATGAAATGACTAAAACCAATATTGCAGCTACTCTTGGATTATCAAATATAAGCTCGCCTTCAGATGACGGCTCTATCTGTAAGCAGAATAGAAGAGAAACAAATAAGGGAACAAATATTTTTTACACTTAATACTATTCTAATCGGTGACATAAGGAAAGACAAAAACCTCTTGGGACACTTCTGTAACAAAGCTGACGGCAAAACTTCCATGGTTACTACCCAAATAAAACAAAATAGAGAAGATATCAGCTTCATCCTGGGAGGAGAACAGAAAAAAGTTAAACTCTATAAAATTTGTCTAAGCCCATGAAGTGTCAACCACAATAAAACTACAAAAAAAAATCACAGTTGATGTAAATACCTGATGATAAGTCTCCAAGTTGGTAAGAATGCCATTAATGGATGATTTAAAAATCTTCATAAATGGCAGCTTCAGTAAACCGAGGACTTTTTTGTCTGCACGTCTAATCAAGGTACTTGTATCCTCTAGGGTACCAAGAAACTGCAAAGATATGTCAACTCTAAGATATGAGATAACTGGTAGGTCCATCTTATTAAAAATCAAAAACTTTTCTTGTTGAATGTGATGCAACTATCCAACAATGTGATACAAAAAAATGCAAATATGCGTAGTAGGTTTAATTAATACACCTTCATAATAAGATGTTTAAAAGGACAGGAGGAATACCATATGCATATGTGCCTCTTGCACCTTCAGACGACCACAAGTCGCCATATGATACATTATCTCCAATGTTTGCAACCGGACAACCATAGAGTGGTCATTCAACATGTCCATCAACAAATTCAAGGCATCATTTGCAAATCGGACAGAGAAAGATATAAGCATCCCCAAGGAATTACAGGCTGACCTCCTCACCTTCAACAAATACAATAAGAAAAATGCAGTGTGTGAGGAAGTCGAGTTCAAGATGAAGTTAACAAAGCATACTGTATTGACACGGTTTTATCATTGGTTTACGCTCAGATTAAGCAAAACTGCAGATACTAATAGAATTACCTCATAGAATTCGTCCTCAAGCCCATGAACAAAAGCACCAGCGGCATTTGATGCAGGTAAGTCATAAAATTTCGTATTACTCTTCCTAGGAAACTTTCTTTCTTTTAGGTAACCTAAGACTTTCTTTGAAAAGGTCTGCAATAGTATATCTTCAGACAACATCTTTATCTCCCCAAGGGAAACAAAAGCTTCATTCCTGACCTCCATACTCATGTCTCTCACCATGGAACACAGCTGAAAAAGAACATACATTACAGAAACCAAAACAGGACTGATCAAAATTCATTGCACATAACCGTGAATTCCAATGTAGTTATACAAATAACCACGAAACAACTCATGTCTTCCTCAAAATTCAAGCACTCACATATTTTGCTAATTATTGTAATAATGACACGATTTTCTAACTATCAAAAAAAATATATATATTCGCATTTTAATCCTTCTAATTTGAAATTCAGCTAGTACCATACTCAAGACCCGCAAGGAATCTTAGACACATGCACATATGAGGACAAGCAGTGACAACATTTCACCATTGGTATCCCCTGAAGTACCTCTTGTGGTACTAATTGGTTTCCAAATAAATTTCTCAATCACATTAACCGACTAGTTCAAACATTACCTGAACAAACACTGAATCAAACCAATCATGCTTACCAACTTCGATACTAGAATCCAGTAACATTTGCCACCATTCACAGACCTAAAATTCATAACAAATTCATGCCAGCAACACAAAAAAAACATCAAATTAAGAGCAACATACTATCAACAAATAAATCAACCGCTCGATTATATCCTTCCGCAGTCAATCCACCATTCTTAAATTCCATAACTGATTTTTTCAACCTTACTAAACCATTTAAAGCAATTCTTCTCACATAAGGATAAGGATCATTAAAAACCCTAACAAAACTCCAAATAAAATTTCATCTCGAATCCCAAATCTTAACACGTTCTTAAGAATCCAATGCCTAACAGACACATAAGAATCAAAACAAAGCTCAATTATGACATTCTCATCATAATCAATTGTAGCAGATACTA
Organism: Papaver californicum; assembly: GCA_023531435.1. NCBI lineage: Eukaryota > Viridiplantae > Streptophyta > Magnoliopsida > Ranunculales > Papaveraceae > Papaver > Papaver californicum. Next base: position 11,280 of record JAJJMC010008386.1, on the reverse strand, counting down.
AATTTCCATCATGCTCAGCAATAGTGAGAAGAACTGATAAGGATTCAACTTTAAATTGCGAATTAACAGAACTAATGAAAGCGAAGGAGCGGACCGTGTCAAATACGATACGTGTGAAGTCACGATGATTTGTTGCTATATGACAGAGGAGTTTGAGGTAATGGTTTTGATTTTGATATTGAAATTGATTTTCTAGGTTTTGTTCTTGTTGTGGTAGTTGATGTAAACACTGAGTTAGGGTTTCGAATACGGTAAAGATGATGTTCTTAGAAGTATAAGGATTTATGATTAGTGACCTGATTGAAGATAAATATTGAATTGAAGGATTTGATTTCACAGCATGAAGGTGATGCTTAAGAAGCCTGAGTCCTGAGATCCAAACCAAGTTGTTTCTACTCAAGACCGTAATGTTCACCAAAGTACTTATTAACCAACCCACTAACAAAACAGACCACGACCAGACCATCGTGCGTTTGAAATGCGTTTGAAATGAGAGGTTATGAACGGTAGCGGTTTAAGTCAGAACTGTCACTTAAGTAGCGATGATTTTGAAGAACGGTTACCTATAAGGTTACACTTCAATAACAGTTTTTAGTTAATAAAGTTACAATAGCCTGACAATAGTAACAGTTTATAACAGTTATTATACATCAATGTATGGTAGCATTTTTATAAAAACTATCATTATATAATTGTTTAGTAACAGTTGAAAAACTGTCACGATTGTTTTCCGCTATTGGTGTGAGTTTTAGTAAAAAACTGTTGCATATATCTCATAAGCTATTCTTTTGTGACAGTTCATTAGTGAACTGTCATGGTTTTGGATTGTGAACTGTCACCAAAGCCCATATTTGTACTAGTGCATCCCATTGTGCAGCTAGCCCACTCTTCATAAAAATTTCTAACTAATAAAACTAACAATCGTATTTGAGAATGATAAATAACAGCAGTTTTGGATCAAAACTATCACTATAAATGAAAATGACGGTAATTAAAAGAAACTGTCATCTATAGCTATACACTTCTATAACAGTTCTTATATAAAACAGTTGTTATAGCTTAAGAATAGTAAGAGTTTATAACTGTTATTATACATCAATCTACACTAACAGTTTTCTACAAAAACTGTCATCGTATAATTATTAAGTAACAGTTAATAAACTGTCACGATTTTATACCATTATTAGTGTGAATTTTGACAAGAAACTGTCGCTTATATCTCGTAGCTTATTCTTTTGTGACAGGTATTTCGTGAACTGTCATGATTAAGGATTTTGAACTGTCACGTAAGCCCAAATTTGTATTAGTGATCAATATTTATTTTCAGGAAATTTTATGGTGGTCTCATCCAAACTTCACTTCAATGTTCGAGTGATATTTACAACTGGAAAATTTTCCTACACATTAACACGGCCAAAATATTTGAAGTTAGGAAAAAAAACACATGCACTTTGCTCTTTCCAGACCAATCGACCAGAACTTAATATTTGGATAGTACATTATGATCAGGTATCTGGCTTTCGGCCCATTTCCAGTCAAATTGGATTAGCTGAAGTCAAGGTTTTACATACTGACGTTCGAGCATCGTGTTTTACCGAAATCTATCTAATCGTACTATTTGCTTGTCCAAACTATTAGTTTCTTATTTTTGTATGAATGTAAACTTTGTCGGATGAATATATCCATTTTAAAAAACAAAAAATGTTTTTATTTGATTTTTATAAGAAAAATGAGTTAAAATTATGAAATAATGTTATGTTAAAAATTGGAAAAAACTAAAAATAACTCTATCATACCCACTAAAACCCTTAGTTGTTAATATGGGTAGGCGGACACAGGCGGTCAGATAATATAATCCTCCCAATTTTAATTTTGAGTTTTTTATATATACACCTCGGCAATAATTTGATCTAACAAAACACGGCTTTTTGGGAAATAAATTGAAAAGATGTAATTGTTTCTAATTTGACTAATGTTTTAAATTTGATTAATCAAAAGATCCGGAAACTTTTTTCTTCGTTGGAAGCGAAACCAACCCTTATGATGATATTTTCCTATATCATATCTTTTGTTTTATGCGGATTATAGCTCCCCGTGTATTTTACCTTCTGTATTCCGGACTCCAGTTTGCCAATCAGTGCTGGTCAGGAAGTCCACCTAATAGTCCTATGTACATGGGCTATCAGTTAACCAATCAAATTCAACTTAAGCAAACTATTCCAGACTCCCGTTCAAAGATCAAACTTGGCAACTTTGAATTTAAGTTCTCAATTTAATGACTACATTTTACTCCTACAATAGAAAGAGAGATCTTCTCATTAATACTCCTGCCGATTTCGTCTCTGCTGATTCTAGCCGAGGAAGACGTGAGATGCCAGTTGTACGTAAATTATTAGCTTACCATTTCAGTTCTACACAGAAACCTTAATTGATTTTTTCCTTATTTTTTGGACAACTAAATTTATTTTCTTAAGCAGAAACAAGAATAATTTGTTGGTGATTGAAAAACAATCTTTTTGAAGTTTGGGTTTTTATTGCTTTTGTTTATGGTAATCTAGTATTGGAAAGTGCAGTGTTGTTGTAAATGATAAGGTTCCTTAATATTTTTCTTCATATTTTTCTTCTGTAATTTGTAAAGGAGAAATATGGTGAAAGGTATAAGGTTAGATTGGAAACCATGGTCTGTTTTCAAGCAATCCCATTTTCTAGTGAGATTTTCAGTTTCAGTTCTTGTGATATGTCTCGGTTTTCACATCATTTACTCTACTATTACTGATGATAATATTTATTCAATTGGATTTCTGTCAACTGGGATCATTAAAACTCCTTCTGAAGACAAAATGGTGTCGCCACCACCTGCTCCTTCTGCACTTAAAACAGCAGACGATACCGTGTCACCAGCACCTGCTCCTTCAGAGAATTCCTCGAAGTTGCAGACAGGCAAAAATCAGAATCAGATTGCTCGAAAAGGTTTGTGTTTTTAGTGTTCATTTTAAGTTTGTGTTTTCTTGTTTATAACTGAAACCGTACGTATATATGTATATCTGAATTTATGTAAGAAATTATGTTTATAATGCAGAAAAATGTGATCTTTCAATTGGGGAATGGATTCCGGATCCATCAGGACCTATGTACAATAATGGGAGTTGTAGTTTCCTTCCTGATGACCAGAATTGTGTTAAGAATGGGCGACCCGATTCAGGGTTCCTATACTGGAGGTGGAAACCGCGAGATTGCGAATTACCAAGGTTTAATGCAGTGAGATTCCTTGATTCAATGCGAAATAAACATTGGGCAATTGTTGGTGATTCAATTTCTCGAAACCATGCTCAATCATTGCTCTGCATTCTGTCCAAGGTATGTTTGAATTTTTAGTGTGGGTTATATATTCTTGACCATGAACCCAATTAAGCCTTTGTCAGTCTATCAGAAGATGACTACTTACCACCCGGTCTACAGAGCTTTGTTCATCTGCGTTGTCTGGGGAGGTTCGATTTTTTATTTAGGAAGTCACTGGATGCATATTGAAGTTTAACATGATTTTATTGTGTTGAAACCGATTTTATTATTCATATAATCAGGTAGAAGAAGCAGATGAAGCTTACCATGACGAGGGGTTCAGAACTCAACGCTGGCACTTCCCCTCATATAACTTCTCCCTCACGGTGATCTGGTCTCCATTCTTAGTTAAGGCTTATGAACATAGGAATGATTTTCGGTTAGACCTCGATAAACTAGATAAGAAATGGGCAGATCAATATACAAGCTTTGATTACATGGTAATTTCTTGTGGAAGATGGTTTCTCAGAGCTACAACTTACTATGAAAACAACACAATTCTAGGTTGTCATAACTGTCCAGGGAAGAACTTGACAGAATACGGGTTGGACAATGGTTACCGTAAATCCCTTAGACATGTATTTGACTTTGTACAGAATTCTAATCACAGCGCCGTAGTTTTGTACAGAACCACAACACCAGTCCATTTCGAGAAAGGGTATGGGAACACAGGAGGAACGTGTGAAAGAACTGAGCCATATAAAGAAGGCGAGATTAATTTGAACGATGTGGAAGTTATTTTCCGTAATGTTGAGTTGGAAACATTCAAGGATTTCGAAACCATAGAATACTCCGGGAAAAGAAAAACTTTGAAACTTTTGAATGTTTCTGAACTTTCATTACTTAGGCCAGACGGGCATCCTGGTCCATACTGGCGTTTCCATCCGTTAGCAAAGGATAAAAGTGCCACAGATCCGAATCCTGACTGTCTGCACTGGTGTTTACCAGGACCTATCGATAATTGGAACGATTTGATCATGGAGATGGTGTTAAACGATTAAAATTTCTTGTAAATGACATAATTAAATGTTAAATTATGTTCTCTGCCAATAATACCATTTAGCACTAAACTTATCAGCAGGAGTGTCAATTGTGTGGTTCTAGTTGTCATAGTGAATACCCAGAAGTTCAAGGATTCCCTTCGGGTACCAAGTTACGCACAAACTGCACTCTCTTTTAGCAGTACAAGTAACGGTGTCAGTTGTTGTTGTTGCTCTATTATTTACACCCGGAAGTCATATGAGCCATTTTCCTGATACGCATAACAACACCACAAATTCTATAAAGATTCTGCAGAAATTATCATACTTTACGACCAGAAAATACATGAACTCTGAGATTTTTGTTAGGCTTATATACGTGGCCTAATTCACAATAGTACTTGCCCTAAGGTACTATGAATTCAAGAATTAAATATGTGTCCGCCACCTGGTTACAAAACAAACCCTTTTTTTCTTTGGTAACTAGTGAATAGTAGCACGTTGCCTAAATAAAGCTAAAACCAAAGTCTAGACAAAGTCTTGAAAAATCTTATTCCCAATGGAGGGAAGATATAGTCTAAGCAGAAAAGCAAAAGAGATGCTTCATATAGGAACCCATTTGGGATATGCAAGAGAAGATATGAAGATGAGGAGATGTAGTGATCGGAGTATGCACGTGCAGTCAATGACAATGAACTCAAGGAACCAGAAATGTGGTCATAGATACATACCTTTTTGGAATGATCCAATGAAGGATTCTTTGATGGACCATTCTTTAATATCTTTCATTGGTCCAGATATTTCTCACTTGAGCTTTGACTATAAAAAGTAGCAATAGTAGTCACCATGGATGGAGTTGTACGTGTTTCTTATGTTGATTCAGTATGATAACACTGTGTCATCACCAAAGGGTAGAAAGAAACAGAACTTAATATGAGCTCCAAAAGCCAAATAGCTAAAAATGAACAGGTTATCATAAATTTATAAGAAAATTTATGAAGACACAAAGTGAGGCCAGAAGGGATGCTTCAAAATGAGCTGTAGAAGCCCAAACTGAATTAAGGAATTACGGATTTGTTTTTTTTTCTGACTTAACTGACTCATCTGAATCCAATTTATTACATCCGATCCAAAAATTAGTTATACTAAATAGTAGCCCTATAAAAGAAAATTGAATCCAGTCAGATGTATTATACCTCGAATCCGACTTCAGTTAAATAAAAACAATAAACGATCTAACATCTAATTCTGACTGAGTCATATCCAAACAAGCAAGGTGTTAGATTGATCCTGCTTAGTATCATTTTGCAGGTATCGGCAAACCAACCTAATTCATGGCTACTTGGTAAGCCCAACATATAATACAAAAGTTTGCACCAAATTACAGAGTAAAATGATTATACAGCTCTGAAATCAACGTGAATTTTTTCACAATATTCGCAACTGCAAAGTTACCGGCCTATGAATTTACAAATGCATATTTTTCAAACACATTAAATACGGCCTTAGGACAACTCCAACGGTACGAGTATACCAAATACTAAAGAGTAAAAAAATTTGGTTGTTTTTCATTTTTTCCACAACGGTTTTGAGAGTAAATATGATCGCACGTCATTTTAATTAGACGTCTGTTATAAAACGCTGTTGTAGAAGAACGTCAGGTGACACGGACGTTTCTCTAGTGGGACGTATGTTGTTGGACGCACATTTATGTGACGTTTCGTATTCTGGAACCAGACGCACTTATAGATGAGCGTTTGCATGCTCGTACGCTTCCTTAATCAAACGTATGGTTAACGTCCACACAAGGTAGCGTCTGCTATCAAAGCGTAGTCATAGGAGAACGTATGTAAATTGAGCGTTGTCGTATGTAGACATTTACTCATAGACGTCCTCCTAATCAAACCGGAATCACAAACGCTGCTTTATAAGAACGCTCATATATGAAACGTTCCTTTAAATGAACGTATTACTAACGCTCACTCCTATAAGCACTAAACGCTCACTAAGCGCTCACTAAGCACTTACTAACCGCTCACTAAGCACTTATTAACCACTAAGTACTTACTAACCACTAACCAACGCTCACTAAAATTTACTAAACGTCCTCCTAATGATTAACTTATTAATGCTCACTAAGGGAAACGCTCCTAACCACTAAGGGAAACGCTCCTAACCACTAACTAAGCACTAAAAGCACTAAACGCTCTTTTAAGAACGTGCACTAAAACTAACGCTCACTTAATAATTTAATTAAGCAATGCGTCTTCTTAAATGTACGTTTGATATATAGGCGTTTTTGTAAATGGACGTCTCAACCAGACGCTCTTCTAGCTTGCGTTTCTTCTACCAGCGTTCTCCTAGTGAAGCGTTACTTCATACGCATTCTATAATGAGCGTTTCATCCAACGCTTCTCTGTCCAAGCGTCCGTGTTTCTAAACGCTTTCATAAGGAAGCGTTTTTTGCTAACGCCCACTTACAAGAGCGTGCGAATATATATATGTTTCGGAGAAAAACTCCTCTGGACAGTAGTGATACTCGCCTCAAACCCAAATTTACTTTCCCGTTGCGCTTGATTTTGGGCGACCAGAAAATAAATTTAATCTTTACTCTTTGGTACCCTCGTCCGTTGCAGTTGCTCTTAGTATCCAAAATAATTGAAATTGAGAACAAAATAATTGAAATTGAGAAAAAGCGACGAAGGCCAACTATTTTAGACGCTAAACATTATTCTCTTTGACCAATCGACGAATACTTATTATTCCAATTAGTACACTATGATCAGGAATCTAGCTTTCAGACCCATATCCAGTCAAAATGAGATAAGAACGAACTGTTGACATTTTCTTTTCCATTAGATACAAGGTTTACATGTCATGCACCTTTGAGTGCCTATCTTTTTCATTTTACATCCAAAAAGTTTATGCACGCATAATGTATGTGCCAATCACTTCTTAGATTGGTTTTCCTACTGCACCTTGGGGATTAATCAACAAAAATTTCTACCTGTAATCAGAAGACGTACAGATATTGAAAATGGAAACTTTCGGCTATGTATTATTTACGTGTCTAATGCATCAATCATGAATGTACAGTACGTGCCTGATCATTACAAATCTGTAGAGACCTTCAAAAGATTGGATCAACATTCTTAAATGCCTAGCCAGCTAGTTCCCCATGCCAGGCCAAGTCGATAACTAGCTAAATTGTTCCTAGTTGGTTACTAACCATAATTTCTCTCATTTTAGCTTCAAATGAGAGAAATTATATGGTGAAAGAAATATTCTGTTTTTACAAAAGATGGACTGGCCTCCCACAGAAGAATTTTAATGCTAGAATGCTATTTTGTCGAGTGAATCTAAGGGGGTCCTGGGTGCACAGTAGGAATGAATAAAACTCCAAAAGATGTTCTCTTTAAGAATCATTTCACGTATCACTCTTCCATATTTCAAGTTGAGCCCATTATTTGTACCTCATTTGTATTTGCTATTCATTCCACTACAACTATACCTCCAAAACGTTATAAATACTCACTATCCCCAAAGCTTCTTCCTCAACACTCTCCATTCTTCATTGTTGTTCCCATCTCCCTCTTCTTTGTGTACATTAATCATTTTATATATAATTTCAACAACCACAATTAATCATGGATTCTGGGTCTCCTAGGTATACATTACACACCCCTCGCTCTTTATATGTATATGTCTGGTTTTTTTATCTGTCAATAAAAAGGGTGAGGTGATCTTCAAAAAAAAAAAAAAAAAAAGATTGCCTAACTAAAGTATTGATTTTAATATCTGTACTTTTTGGTGGGAACTGCGTCGAGTATTGTTCAGTAAACTATTTATCAATGATCTAAGAATATGAACTTTCTACTTATGATCGCCATGAATTGAATTATGAGTTTTGAATTCGGGCCAGTCATGACAATGATAATCCAATAACTCGACCCCTCTATTAGAGAAGCGAGCTTCTCTTATATGAACGTGTGTGTGTTGTGTTTATGTTTCTTCATTATTTTATGGTGTCATAAAAAAAACTTAACAGGTGATCATTGTCATGACAACTGTTACCAGGAACAAATGTGCAGGATGCTATAGAGAGTTCAATAAGAAAGAACATCTTGTTGACCACATGAGGACCTCGTTTCACTCTGTTCATGAACCAATGTGTGGCTCTTGTGGCAAACACTGCCGCTCTTTTGAATCCTTAAGGGAGCACCTTATTGGTAAAACAATTATGCTCATGTGGTTGTGTGTTGAACTTATGTACGTCATGCATATATGCAAAATGCATAGTTCATATTCTTTGTTCTAATTAACATTGTCAATAACAGGACCCTTGCCAAAGGTAGAATGTGCTAGGGTGTTTAGTGCCCGAGGATGCAGCTTTTGCTTAACTATTCTCAATAGCCCTAATGCTGTTCGAGGTCATCGACAAATGTGCCAGTTCCCGCGGGAAAATCTTGTAAGTTTATTAGCAAGAACACACATCTAGATATGCATGTGTTTAAGTTCATCGTGATAATGACCCTTGCTGGTTTTACTAGGGTTTACCAAACAACATCCTATCTCGAATGTCCAACTTGGGTATACACAACGAAGAGAGAACGAGAGGACCACAAGTGTTTGCGTTAGGTTGCAAAATGGTTGGTGGAGGAAGCGATGGAACACTAGATCTTTGTGCAAGAGTGTGCCTTATTGATGAGCATGCAAGAGTCATATTTCATACTTATGTTAAGCCACTCATTGCTGTCACTAACTATCGGTAAATATCATAGCTAATACACAGACTATTAACTCTTTATTCTGTTTCGTCACTTCGTCATCACAAAATTACGAGATGTGAATTAACTAAATTGAGGTATTTGAATGCAAATACAGGTATGAAACAACTGGTGTGCGACCTGAGTACTTAAAGAATTCAAACGCAATGCAACTGAGGGATGTGAAAAAAATCATTCAAGATTTCTTGTGCAATGGTGAACCGATATGGAAGATAGGTTCAAAAGATGGAAAAGCTAGGATACTTGTAGGTCATGGTCTGGATCATGATATGAATTGTTTAAGTTTGGAATATCCGTCACACATGCTAAGGTAACCAACGAAATCATCATTTAATGAATACCTATACCAAGAAAAAATGATTGGAAAGTCTAACATTGATTATTATATTCTATATGGTGTTCCTCAGGGATACAGCCAGATATCCACCATTAATGAAAACCAGCAAGCTGAGCAACTCACTTAAATACCTAACACAGACTTATCTGGGGTAAATATTTTATACTTTAACTCTACTTTCGTAGTGAAAAAAAATAAAGTTTTTTCTGGAGGAAATATACTCATTAACATTTGCATGAAATCGAACAGGTATACTATTCAAACTGGAATACAAGACCCTTATGAGGATTGTGTAGCAACAATGAGGCTTTACAAGAGAATGCGTAATCTAAGTCATATTACCGAAGACCATTCAACTGCTACAGATGCACAAAACCGTAACAACAGTATTTTTGCGAGTCGAAGACAGAACGAACTCGAGAGGATGACTCCGGATCAGTTGTTGGCCATTTCAAGATCTGATTACTATTGTTGGTGCTTGGATTCAAAGTAAGCACTGGAACGTTAATGCCAAGAGTTTAAGCCAATTTGTTGCAACAACAATGGACCGAGAAGGGCATATAACTCTTGCGATTAAGAACTATTAATAACTTTATAAGTTAACCTAATTCAAATTTATGAGACCTCTTAATTAGCTTCATCTAATATTATATCAATAAGAAAGAAGAATAAAACATGGCATATACATCCGCGCATCAGATACTAGTATACTGTCAAATTAAGGAGACAATTAAGCTGAGACGTACCCGTTAGTACTATGATTGCCTTCCTAAGGTATCATGTTCATTTGCAATCATCAGCATCACATGTACAAATATGCTGGCATGGCGCTATGCATGTGCATGGTTGCATACTTTCCTGTTTAAATGAAGAGTAATAAGGAAGAGTTAATGTATTTTCATACTACCTGAGATTCTATTTTAACTCTTAAGCCTTTGTTCTTCTATTTGCCCGTTCTCACTTAGAAATCCTCTTTGTTCTGTCGAGTTAACTGTAATTTAGGTCCTACGGTATGAGCAAGTTTTTGATAAAGTCTAACATTTGTGCACTGATAGTTTTAGGTCCTTGATCGTCAACTCAACCTCTAACTTTGATCTTGACCCTATAAATTTCCTCGTGGAATAAAACCAAACAAGTAACGGACAACTTTTCGTATTCATACATTGGTTTCAAATAATTTCATTGGTAGTGATCAAACCAATAAGCATCATCTACTGCAGCCTAACAAATTAACCAGTAATTATGTATACATATTACCTTGTTCAGCTTAAGTCGAGGATCGGTGATCTTTCCATCCTCGGCCGTAGTTAAGAATTGCTTAGCAACATAAAAGAACAATACTCACGAAAACCAAAACAAAGTAAAGATATTAGCCGAATTTGGCAAATGGCAAACTAGTTACTCGTGGCGACACCAAAAGGCATTGTTATCCTTCGCGTCTCACACAGGTATTTGACTAGGGCTGTTTAGCCGGTACCCACTACGGCCCTTAAGGGTTCATTATTCTCAGGTAAAAGGTTTAGATAGGTACCGTGTCATGGGGATGGGGGTGACAGTAGGTAGGGACTTGTAGCACTTCCGGGCTCACTTGACTAACTCTGATTGACTTGGAATTGAAAATAGATGAAAATTAAATGATGTTTCAGTTTTGTGCCAACTTCACTCTCTCAATTTCTCATTCTTCCCTGCTTCTACTGTTGGAATTCACAAAGTGTTTAAGGTAACAAATTTCAGTTTCCTTCATTCATCCTCTATTTTCTTGTTTACTTTCGTATAAATCAGAAACCCCCTCTTTTTTTAATCTAGCTGTTGAACCTGGTATTTGGGTCTAGGGTTT
>JAJJMC010008385.1:0-16953 GCA_023531435.1 Papaver californicum | reverse complement strand
CTTTGAACCTAATAACTAAGTTCGTGAGGGAAAATGCGGAGGATATACTAGAAAAGGTTGAAGATCCCCGGACATGAGGTATCTTGAGAGACTAATTCGATGATTGGAAACAATCACTTATTTATGTATATTATAAACTAATTCGACGGTTGAAATTAAGGATAGCTATTTGTACCGAATCTTAGTAGTTAGCTCTAATATACTAACATTTAAGGGGAAAAAAAAGAGAGAATGTCAATGTCCCTCCTTATGGTAACTTGCCATGAAATGGATGTTTGGTTGGTATGTATTTGGAAGTAGGTACTTGGAGTTTGGAACTGTCCCCGAAATCAATAATGGGCTTAAGCACATGAAATCAAAACTGTTAACTAGAGTAGAAGGCGCATGAAGCATGAATGATCTACCACCAACTTTGACAGTTACAACTGATCTACCACCTATGTTCACTTGGGGATTAACATGTGTGATCAAATCATTTGTTTCAACATAAAATAAAGTTTACTTGTAGCAAATCTTACGGTGTTTTAATCAAAAGTTTTTCTATCAAAACTATGGATTGTACGAGTCATATGGTTCCTAACTAGGGGTGTAGTTAGATGGAAGTGAGTTTCAGAGTTCCCACTCTATACATAGAACTTGAAACTACTTCATGCTTTGTAATAGCAACCCATAACATTGATTCTTCCATTGCACACCTCCAAAGTTGATGATTATACAAAACATAAGACTTGCTCCTGGTTTTTTTTTTTTTTTTTTTTATGAAACATACTTGCTCCTAGATATTTGATGTAATCGAACATTTCCCTCAAAATATTAATGGGCCGTGTAAAAGCCTAACTATCAACTTAGGAACCTACTTATAGGAAGGCTGATTAAGGCCCACTGCGACTTTATTAGCAGTAGAATGAACAGTGGACTACATACTTCAAAAGACGTAATCACCCCTCGAGTTACTTGGAAATTTTTGACAGTGTATTAAAATCTGGTTAAACGAATTTTTTTGAAATTCTCTCAAAATCCCATCCGCCTTTTCTTCAGAATTTGAAAACAATTCCCTCTCGGTATCTTTAATCCACTTTGTCACCACAATAAAGATAAACCCTAATTTTATTCTAACAGCAACTAAAGAAAAAAATAAAAAAGCAAAAAAATTATGACAACAGTAATTCCTCCCATGCCAGGGAGGGAACTAACAAATCCACCTAAAGATGGTGTTTCAAATCTAAGATTCTCAAATCATAGTGATAACCTTCTTGTTTCTTCATGGGACAAGGTAACTCTATCTTCATCCTACTTTCATAAAAAACTAAAACCCTAAACCCTGAGCTAAATCTAGCTTTTTTATGAATCAAATATTTGTTTTCTATCATTTATTTTTTAATTTGTTTTGTTTTGATCAGAGTGTCAAATTGTATGATGCGAATGCTAACGTATTGAAAGGTGAGTTTATGCATGGAGGTCCGGTATTGGATTGTTGCTTTCATGATGATTCTTCTGGATTTAGTGCCGGTGGAGACAGTACTGTTCGTAGGTAACAGCAACGATTCCTTTTAATTACTTGGTTTTTGGGTTTTTTATTGTAGATTATGTAGCATACTATTGTTTGTTTATCGATTTGATACGATTTGGGGCCAGGGTGTAAGATTTTGAGCTTGATCATGATTTTTTTTATAAAATAGGTCACTTTTTTAGAGTCTCACAGTGAATTGAACCCTAAATATAGTGCCGGATAATGGTTACAAGTAACCGCAGTACAACCACTTTTGATAATTTAAACGCTAATACATACTTTGAGATAATTAGTTGTTAGTTGTCATGAAGTTTAACTATTAAGTAATGGGTGAATATTTATCAATGTGAATACACTATTTGACTTTGAGGAGCACAACAACTGTTTGATAAAAGGTAGTTTTTGAAGCTTTTAAGTATGTCTAGTTATTTTTGAACTGATTGTTGCATCAACCCAGACGCAACAGAAAGAGTGAGTAAGTAAGTTATATAATCTGGTTTTGTACTCCTATCTATCTGCTACTATCTGTACAAATCTATGCCGCGAAGGATATGCGGTGAGATTCATAATGGTGATATGGTCCAGATAGACGCTTTATTCGAGCACGTTAAGCTACGTAGTCTGATAAATTTATAGTTTAAAGCGTTATAAGCGGATGATGGCACCAAATTGACAATGAGCAAAGAAGTGTGACAGTCTTGCACTTGCGCTCTGGTGGCGGAAGTTTGAACATTGAAACCTTTTCCTTTTTCACTTCCACCCCCTCCCCTAATTGACTTGATTACATCCGTACTGAAGGGATAGATATTGTTGTCTTGCACTAATGTCCTGCTTCTCTTCATTTTTTACTCAGATTATGCATTGAAAGAACATAAACCCACTACTGTAAAAGTTGAACCTAATGTATTTTTGTATTTTGTTCTATAAGCGTTTAAATTACTGAAATGCTTTAAGACACCTTCTTTAAGCTTTATATCTGAAACAAAACTGTTTCAGGTTTGTCTTTGACTCTGGCAAGGAAGATATATTGGGAAGACATGATGCACCTGTCCGTTGTGTTGAATACTCTTATGCAGCAGGTACTTGTCTGTCAACTATTATAGGCTTATAGCACAACATAAAGATTTTATCTTGTTAAATGGTATTTATAATGTCTTAGTTTAGGCATTCCTTACGAAAATCATGGCCCTAGCATAAAAGTAGTTTGGTGCTTTGGCCTCACTCAAAGAAATCGTGGCACCATCCTTAGTGAAAAGTAAAAGTGGATGGGAGTAACCTTTTGTTTTTACTGATAAGTAACATCTCAAGTCAGCCATAGCATTCTGAGTCTACTTTGTGATAGTGTTAATGTGTTATTGTAGTCCTCATTAAGTTGTAGATAATTCAATGCATTGTCATAGTCTTTCTTGTGAAGGTAGTAACATATGTGGATGGTGTTAGGACAAGTCATCACTGGGAGTTGGGACAAAATGCTAAAGTGTTGGGATCCTAGAGGTGCAAGCGGGCAGGAGCGTACACTTGTAGGGATGTATCCACAACCCGAGCGTGTGTATTCTATTTCACTTGTTGGGAATCGGTTAGTGGTTGCAACTGCTGGAAGACATGTGAATGTATACGATCTTCGGAATATGTCCCAACCAGAACAGCGAAGGGAGTCTTCCTTGAAGTATCAAACTAGATGTGTGCGGTGTTATCCCAATGGAACAGGTGAGGTGCCTATTTAATCTTGATGTTTTAACATGTGCATTGAATCCTCTCCTTTCTGCAAATGATAGCAATGGGGTCTTTGTTGAACACAGTTGGTTGTCAGTTGTATCCTTTAACCACTAATTTTTTTCATTATAAACTGCTAAAAGTTAATTGAATTTCTCTTTTCAATATGATTAGTTTTCTGAAGATCCTTACTGCATGGAGGGCATTTTACCCATTCAGAAAGAAAAAAACATTATTTCAAAATTATTATTCAGGGGTTACAATTATTCTTGCTTGGACTAGGGACTAATAAATATTAAGTGGTTGGGTTTGTGAGTTAATTACTCATTCGGGTGGGCTTGGGAGTGAAGGACCCGTGAAATCTTCACTTGATTGTAATATATACATTCTGTTTGCAAGAATTCATGAAATTTGTATTTTTCTCTGGGTTCCTGTTGCAGGTTTTGCTCTTAGTTCTGTGGAAGGTCGGGTTGCAATGGAGTTCTTTGATCTCTCAGAGGCTGGCCAAGCAAAGAAGTAAGTATACACTCTAGGGTTTAGGTTTATTAGAACTGTTAATGTGGCTGAAGTTTTCAAATATTTAGTGAACTTCATGTATTTTGAACCTGTTTTAACACCCAACAACAAGCACTTTACAAAATCAGCACTTCTGGTGGTGGTGAACTCTTGTGTGCCCTTCAAAATGTATGAAACACTTCCCTGCATTCCCCATTCCCATGAAGGAAATACCTGTCTATGTGTAATGCAACTGGCAATTGTTTTGTCCTTTTTTATCATAAATGAATCAATGTTTTTGTAGGTATGCTTTCAAGTGCCATCGAAAGTCAGAGGCTGGAAGAGATACTGTGTATCCTGTCAACGCTATAGCATTCCATCCCATGTAAGTTATATTATTTTGCATTTTTTATAGCTGTAAGGAATAAATGCATCCAGACTTTCTGACTGATGGCTGCCTATGGTTGGCGACAAGCAGGACCAGTATTTAGCTTGATCCCAACCATTACTAGTAGTTCGCTTTAGGCTCGTGCTTCTCAATGGTTCTCCTTCTGTTATTAGCTGCGATATTCCTTTATTAGTGTATAATTCAAAAAAGATTATTTGCTTAGAAGCAAATGGTTCAACTAATAAAAGCTATGAATTTAGGTTTTTCATTTGTGAAATAGCCTTTAAGCAATAGTGTTCCTTTTGGATAGGAAATGAAACACTGATCCCATTCATGTTTGTTTTAGATTCTAACTCTTCCCATTGCTAAATCTGGAATACATAGGGATGCAACTCTTTTCCACCACATTTCATTTAGGATCATGCTCAGCTCAAATTATTGTTGAGAGGGTAGCCCCTTGAAATGTTGCACAAATTAGATTTATTTTCTTGATTGATGGTCGACAACCAAACCTTGACCTGTCCAGATAACTGAGTAATTGTGGTTTGATATATTACATAAACATCTGCCTCGGGTATAGAGGTTTTTGTTCAGTTATTCACTCGCTAACTTTCACAACTGTAGCTATGGTACATTTGCGACTGGAGGTTGTGATGGGTTTGTAAATGTTTGGGATGGCAACAACAAGAAGAGACTATATCAGGTAATTTCTTGCTCACGACAGTTTTCTTACTTCACACATTTTCCTATCCATACCTAAACAAATTTCCTTGTGTTCCTTTTCAGTACTCAAAATATCCTACAAGCATAGCAGCATTATCATTTAGCAGAGATGGCCGTCTATTGGCTGTTGCATCCAGTTATACATATGAGGAAGGAGATCAATCGTAATTCACTTCTCGATCTCAAACTTTTTGTTTAGTTTTCAGTTACAGCTCTAGCACTTTTCATATGCAAACATTAATATTTGTTGTTTCTGTTTGTTTTTGTTTTTGTTTTTTTTTTTGCAGTCATGAACCAGATGCCATTTTCGTTCGAACAGTAAATGAAGTTGAAGTCAAACCAAAGCCAAAAGTGTACCCTACTCCTGCATAATCAAAATTCAAAGATGTGTTCTGGCACTAATATCATCAAAAGATCTCCTCCACATCACTGGTATGAGTATTGAAATGATGACCAAGAGCATGTACGATTCATATCCAAGTAATGGTATCGGGCATGGTGAGAAGTGGCCTGGCCTGGCCTGCCCTGTTCCGCGAAAGAAGTTTTAAGAACATATTTCACGTAAGAGATAGCTCAGAAGATATATGTTTTTATTCCTTGTGTACTTTTTAGCTTTGGTTACCATGGCATGTGTAATGGACCATCAAATACTATTTCTTCTTTACCTCTCAGAGCAGTTAATTTAAGTAGTGCCTGGTGTGTTGAGTTCTCGAAGAAAAGATAGACAATGTTTTGCATGATTAATTTATTTTTACCCTGCTAGATAGCGCAACAAATTTCTTGGTTGCATATTTGGATTGGAAATCCAAATAAACAAACCTGAATGTCATTCACAATGCACAAACTTTCTTGTTTTTCTTTTGATTATCAATATGTTCTCCAGAACTTCGACCAAATGAGACATCCAACGGTCAGGACTTTCTTGTTTTATACCTGAGTTTTTGGGCTCTGTTGTTTTCTTTGTTTTTTTCCTTCATCAATAAAGCTTTAACCTTATCTCGCTCAAAAAAAAAAAAAAAGAAAAGAAAACCTAGCAATGACTTTATAGTTTGCTGGAAGGTCACCAAGTTTAACTTCCATTTTACATCTGAGTTTGATAGGTCTAGACATAACAGCTACACTAGTTTTACAGCACTGGTAGAAACAATTCAGTGGTTGTTTAAGTTACATTCAAGATACAGGCAGTTTTGTCTACCTAGAACCTGAAGGAGCTGGTTGGGCTCCAGGCCCTCCGATTCTTCGCATTGCTTTGGATTGAGCAAGCATTCCTTCATAATCCTGCTCAAAAACACACACACACACACACATTGCAGATAGCGTGAAAACTGTGGAAAGCTGAATCGAACAGAAATGAAGAATGGTTGGTCGAAATAACAGTTTTAGTTAATTACCCGTTTTTCATATACACCATCTCGGCCATCAATTATCTTATCCCCAATTCCATATGCTATGGCTTCTTGTGATTGAAAATATCTAGGTCGCTGAATATCTTTGGCAATTTCTTCCTTAGTCTTCCCAGTTCCTTTGGCTAATAGCTCAACATAGTAGTCGGTATTTGCATCCAATTCTTTTGCCTAATAATTTTAAGAGAGAAAAAAAAAAAGAAATTTAGACAAACAGGAGAAGCAGAATTAGCATGATCAAGAGCCGAGAATATGGAGGAAGTACCTTGAGCCACATATCAATAGCTGCTCCACTTGATCTACTGACTTTCGGCATATACAATTTTGCTGATGACCGTGAAGAAAGTAATTTAGTGATTATTTAAACTAAACTGTTAAAGTATATATTCAACCAACATGCCATTTGATGACTTAGTCCGCAAATTAAGACCCTACTGAAGCATATAAAACATAAATTATCCAGTAGAGTACATGGACCGTGCGCATGTTTTATATGCACAGGACGATAGCTAAAGTTTTAATCTTAATCTATAGGACAATGACATCATTCTCCAAAAACAGCCATTAAAACATATGTGCCCTTCCAGATGGACATGAATGGTAGTGCGACATGACGGGAAATCATAAAAAGGTTGTCCGGTCCGACTTTCCAATTTAATTGGGAGGGAGGAAGTTAACTAAGGAACATTTTATGTTACAACAAAAAATAATTGAGCTAATTTTCTTAAAATGAAGAAGATGCATACTTGAGGAATTTGGTTGCAGAGCACGGAAACCCTTTGCTCCCAGTGATAGCAACATTGCTGCTTGACCATAAGCCATACCACAATTCACAGTATAGATCTTGGATTTGCAATACTGCGAGGAAAATGAAGTAAAACAAGGTTAACATTTAGGGACTTCAAATTATTGAACTTTGAACCAATCAAAATCTTGAGAAAATAATTAGTACTTTGGTATTGAGCCTATCATCACTTTCAGATAGAAACATTTATACTTACAGCCATAGTGTCAGCGATTGCGTATGCTTCAGTTTCAGATCCAACGGTTTCCATCTTCTCATTCTGGTGAGACAAAGAATCAGGTCACCAAGGGAAGAAACTTGAGTAAGGCAATTTTTTGAATGTATACAGTAATTCCATCATCATATAGAATTTTTCAATTTAATTTATCAAACAAATTCTGACCTTTAAGAATAAAGGCTCCAAAAGTAACATAACTAAGTTTTAGAACTCACCTGTGTCCCAGACGAATTAATATATAAATAGATGGGTTTGGAGGGATTGTCGTAATCCAACCACAAAAGTTGAGCAACAAGAAGTTCAGTTACTGATGGAACAATCTGTTAACAGTCATCAAGATAACTGAATAAGATCAAATTTTGGATCATGTAAATACAGAGCAATATGTAAAATTTGCAAAGAATACTGAGAAAAATGTCTTACAGGCATGCCAAGGTAACAGATTCGAGCATCCAAAAGTAAAGAAGGAAGATCTGGAGGAGCACTCCTGGGTCTCCCGTTGCCTCTGGATCCACCTCGGTACATGCTTACACTCATACTCATACTATACCTAGAATGACCTCCATCGGTCATGCCTGAAGAACTCCACATTCCTCCATGATCAAGGTAATTCCTAGTGGACGAAATGCTTTCCTGTTAAAATTTTGCTACGCATGAGATCTCTTTATCCCAGTGAAAAGTGTGTCAAGAAAGCCTGACTCAATAATTGGACGAAGTTATACACATTACATAAGAGTACGGATGCATTTTAAGTTTACAAAAAAAAAAGATTATGGGTATATATATATGAAGTAAAGCAAAGGTTCCATAGAACTACATGGTGGTACCTCGGTGACTTTTTTTGATTGTCGGCTGGGAACGTTGTCTTTTGTCATGAACATGTCGAGTTGTGAAGGAGAGAGGCCATATAGTGATTGAGGAACACTTTTATAATTCTCCATCACTGTTCAAGAATGAGTGAATTATACTATATTGCTAAATGTTAAGCACAAGGGAGTTACAATGGAGAGCATAAATAATGGAATACTAATGCATCCATAAAATGCAAAATGCATACCCATTACAGACTAAAACATAACATTAGGAAGTGAGAATGGTTATAATAGAATGCATCACAGTGATAGAAGATTGTATCACTCCGGGTTCGATTGAGATTTTGCTTGTTAAACAAATTTAACTGTTATGGTATCCATAAGTAAATAGTAATCCATGTCGAATAGCTTTAAAAATCTTAACCCTAACTAGTAATCAATTCATACCAAAAAGATAACCCTAAACTCCAAATTGCAAATACAAAAATACAATCTTTATAAATTGAATACAAAAACAAATTCAGATTGTGGTTGAAACTTACCTCCATCTATAAGATTCTCCTCGCTAAATTTTTTAGGGATATGATTGAAAGAGTTTGAAGATGCAGAAGCCCTAATTTTACGAACTGTAACTCTACTACTTCTTCTGGGCTTTAAATGAGCTGATAAGAAATTGTTATCACCACAAAGAAAAGAGAATTTAGGGAAAACAGAAGAACCCACGTTTGAGAGATTATCAGAAGTAATAGTTGATGACGAAATTGAAGAGATTATAGATGTAGCCATTGATGGCTAATTTCTCTTTTTTACTTCTCAAAAATCTCTTTTTGTTTTTTTTAAGAGGAAGGAAGAGATTATTTTGATAAGTCTCACCAAGTAACTCCAAGGACTTGGAGCCTATTTCTTGAAATACTTAACTGGTTCTTAACAGTACACATGAATTAGGATTCTAGGAAGTAGGAACACGCTAGTCCTTGCAGAATAATGAAAAAACAGTCCAAAGCACCTCTTAAAATGTTTTATTTTAGTAAAACACCTAACCTTTGGTCACCTTGATTTACATTGACCATGACCAAGTAGGACTCAGTCCTAAAATTGGCCGCAAGTGCTAACGAGTTTCGAACTCAGATCATTGATATCATCATCAAATAATTTTACCATTTTATCTAAATAACTGGCAATGCTTTTCAGACCAGTTAATTATCAGTTATTAAAATTTAAAATGATAGATAATAAGGTTATGCATCACCTCTAAATTGTTTAAGAGTGTGTACGATGAAAATAACATTCTCTATCATAAATCAATTTATAATGAGTTTTTATTCAAGCGCAACAAAAAATTTAACAATAAGCTAACATTATCAACGGATCCTACCGTATATTTAATGAGTTTATGTGTGATGAACTGACTCGTTAAGTCACTCTATATATAAATCTCACATGTATGAATAAAAAATTATCGTCGTTTTCAATAAAAGTAAATTGTCGTTAAAATACTCATGAAAGTAAGGTATTAAGCAGGGCCATTAATGTGTAAGAATAAAAAAATACATTCTTCATATGGGAATTGGTACATGTTATGATTTCGATTCAATAATCATAAGGTCCTTGGTTCAAAACTCATTCACAATAGCATTTGATTGATTTTTGAGTGGTTTACACTAAACTATAAGTTATTTGCATTTATGTGCAAATTTCTATGATGATATTCAGTATCAATTGAGTTGATTTTTCATCGTTGTGTAATACAACTTGATTTTTAATTTTTAATTTTATGAAACTAAGGGATTGTTGGAAATCTTTATAAGATTAAAATGATTGCATAAACTATAAAGGGTGTGTCTGAAGAGGTGCATGTTGGTTGTTAGAACTTTAATCTTTTCTACTTTTAATAGGCTCGTTAAATAGACATTTTTAGTATATATATGCCCAATATATTTTGTGTCAAAAAAATGATTTTTTTTACTTTTTTTTTCAATATTTATGGTTAAACATTATCGGTTCATAAAAGAGTGATTCTAGTTTGTTTGAGAAATCACACCTCACTACAAGCACACTCCATTATATCACGAGAGGATGTTTTAAAAAAAACGTTCTTAAAAGATAGTGACTTGGTGTTTCACTTATCAACCTACTCCATTATATCACGAGAGGATGTTTTCATGAAAACTTTCTTAAAAGATAGCAATTTGGAGTTTCAATTATCAACCTTAAATATTTTTCCAACAAAAGCTTTCTCAACACATCAAAAATGAAAAACGGTTATGAAGACCCTTTGATGCATTAAGGGCAGGTCCCATGGAATTTGTCAATAAAAAAAATGTCAACCTAGGTTGATGGAAAAACAAGTTTTGCCATTATGGTGAAACCTGAAAAAGAATGATGATGTACCGAGTGGCAAGTACCTGGTCGCAAGGGAAAGGTATTGCCATGCAGCGACAAAGACATTGAGGCTGGCAGTAGTGGCAATGTCGCACGTCAGTACCTATGTTGCAATAACTATATTGCCAACGACTCTATTTTATCACCCATGTAAATCAACACTCAATCTTCTCTGTCGACTCACGCATCTCTATTCTCTACTATAAAATTTTATTTTTATAAATACATTAACTTTTTGTTCAAGTTCACCAAAAGTTATGTTAAAATATGTGATTTTTTTATCCGTAAAACAAAAAAATTACAGACGGTTGTATCACAAGATAATTGGTCTCAGAATCATCCACATGAAATTAAAAATCTTAAACAGGTATCTGGCGAATTTACTTCCAAATCATATAATTTCACATCAAAATTGATATAGATTTCACAAATCAAGAAATGACATATGTTTGGGTATGGCTACCACCTCCCGTTCGAAAAAAAAAAGTCATCCTTGGTAGAGTCACAATTAACCAGGTGACTATTAATGTTATGTTGTGTCACCACCTCAATCTTCTTCTTCAACTCATCAAGGAGATAATCAAGCTTCTGCTTTTACTCATCAAGGTTATGAAAATCTTCAAGGTATATATCTCCAATATTTTAGACGCAACAAATTATGAAGATCTTGACAATTGGGACCCTAATCAACAACAATATAGCAAACATAACTTTTATTTCTAGTTACTTAATATTATACAGAACAGATGTAACTTTTATTTCTGATTATCTGATAGAACAAATGTAAATTATTTTCTAATCGAAAAAACCTACTAAATTTCCGAGTTCAAAGTGATGTCCATAATGAAGATGGATCTTCCAAAATATCAGAGTTAAATTTTTTCGACGCCTTAAAGACGTGGAAACTAATTTTGTATTTCATTTTCTTTTTTGATGTTCTTCTCAATTTTTTCATAGCTGCAATTTGCAAAACAAGATAAATTTAAAGATCAATACAAATTTCAAGTTGTTGTTTCCACACCAACTTTCGTTTCACCACTCTTTCTGTTTTGATAACCTTCACATATTAAAGCAACATAAAAGGTCGTTTTTTGCCGATTAGGGTATTAAAGACTATTCAAACTCCAAAAATCATGGTTATTGGGGTTTTCGGTATCTGCGGAAAATTCATCATTGAATGTTCTACCAAAAATTACGACAGATTTTTTGTCACACTTTTGGGACGTATATTTTTGTCCCAAATATTTTCGAAAACGGTTATTTTGCAATAGTCATTTTGCAACTGAAAATAGACGTTATTAATTCACGTGGAATTTTAGGGGGCACGTGTCTATACATGGAAGAGATAAGGATTGAATTAGGAATAGATATTAGCGTTTCTAATTTTTTGCGACGGGTATACTTTTGCCATATTTTAGCAACATATATAAATGTTGCTAAGCTCGATGGCAAGGATCTCATGTACACACGGAAATACATCGTATGGCCGAATTTTTCATAGTTAGTCTGCGGTGTTTCTAATAATACACAATTTCCAAAAATGGAACAGGCTTCTTCTCCCGTATACTTAATGGTTCGAGCTCTTGGTAGGGATGCTCGAGCTTGAGATTATAAAGCCATATTTTCATACAAGGTTGTGAAAATAATAGAAGAGATTGTAAGATTATTTCTATACGGTTAGAAATGTCTCTTAGGCCCATGTGAATAATCTAGGTTGATCAAGACGTTGCTAGACATTATAAGTTTCTATAGAGAGTTATTGTCTTAGGTTTCTATAAGGATTTATCACCTTATTAACTCTTATTTGATGGACGGTTGAGTATTAAAGATAATATTAAATAACCTAGGAACTTGGTCCTTCATTTCCTTATAAATGGAATACAATACCCATCAATATTGTATCCAACTATTCAGAACTCATTACACAAAAGGTGAAGAGGGAGAAACCAAGAATTTCATTCCAAGAGGATTGCTTGTTTTCTTCATCAATGGCTGCATCAGGTATATCTCTAACACATATATACATACCGGTGATAATCATGTTGTTTAAGATCCTATCTTTATGTATAAAATAAAACTTATATTTGGCCTCAGAGCAAGGTTTTAGAATTCTATGATTTTCCATTATATTGTATGTTATATTGTGTTAATACGAATCAATTGCCATATTTGTTTGATTTGTAATAACCATGTTTATGGGTTATGACTTATTAACATGAATCTTGTTCTTTTTTTTTGCTGCATAAAATATCATGCTTGATGTGATTCATGTTTGATATGATTCGTGCATAAAATAATTAAAAACATTTATTTATTTATTTATTTATTTATTTATGCGATCAGGGCTAGAATTTGTCTCTAACTATTTTGGATGTGTGAATTATTGAACTTGATTGTTTTGTTATGTTACAAAGCATAAATGAAAATAATATCATTATTATTCATGCAAAATACAGTTGAAAAGGTTGATGTTTCTTTAAAAAAAAAAAACCATAAATACGGCTAGGTTATAAAAACAAAATATACAAACTTAATATAACAAAACATGCATACTTAATATTTTCATTGATCCTGATAAAGATATCGGCTTGTCTATAACGTTTTGTTGTTTTGTTTGTATGCATGTTGGTTTTTTCTCAAATTAAGTCGAAAACTTAAGTAATAAGTATTATGTTTTCAATCATGTCATTGCAAGTCTATATTAGTGAGAGAGTGCCTTAAACTATGACTTGCCTATATCTTATTTGTGGGTTTATATATAGCTTTACTTGTCTCAATTGTTATGTACAACAATCGGTTATTGTGCATGTTGGTCATAATTGTCGGTGTATCACCTCCGATAATAGTCTACAGTTATACTGTTACAACTTTAGGTATATAATCATTGTACTTACTCTTTTTATTCAATAAAATCGAATCATTCTTATTTTACCATTTCTCTATGGTATCAGAGCCACAAAGGGCCTGATATACTTTTTTTTTCTTTCTTCCGCCATTAAAACTCTGCAACTAAATTTTCTGATTCATAATGGAATCTAACATTTCTAAAGTTCCACTCAATCCTATATCAAATATTGTTCCTGTGAAACTTCAAGATCATAATTACATCACTTGGAAAGCCCTAATGCTTCATCTTTTGAAGAAATTCAATGTTTATGGTTTTGTTGATGGATGTACTCCATGTCATGCAAAATACACAACAAGAGCTGCTGAAAACAATAGAATTGTCAATCCATCTTACATTCATTGGAGCGATGAAGATCATATTCTCATTCTGTGGATTCAATGTACTATCTCTGAAAGTGTGATTGCTTATGTTGTTGGTCCTTCAACATCTTATGATTTTTGGAAATCAATAGAGAAAAGATTTACAGTTTTTTCTTCTACTCATGTTCTTCAACTAAGAACCAAATTATCTATGCTGAAACAAGGTAATACCTACTATCACTGGTGATCTTAACGAAATCAATAAGATTTCTGATTCATTATCTGATGTTGATCACCTATTAGTGATAGTTAAATGATTGTGAGTGTTCTTATTGGTCTTGGAATCTATTTTTGATTCTTTTTCCACCTCAATTCGAGTTTGCAATCCACCCGTTACCATAGGAGAACTTCACAATCTTCTCATCAGTGAGGAGATCATTTCCTTTGAAAGATGTAAACAAGTTATAAATTCTGAGGAATCAAAAGCTTTTGCTGCTTTTAGATCTACAAATATGCCATTTTTCAACTCTTCTGCTAGATTCAATAAATTTTAATCAAGAAATGTTTCTCCTTATCGCCCACCTTTTACTACTCAATCTCACTCTCATAACAATTCTAATTTTCCTTCAAAAAATGGTGCTACAAATCCTCTCTTTTCAAGTTTTTCTCATATGTCCTCATCTAGCACTTCAACTCCTATTAATAGTTATAATTTCAAGAATTACAAACCATCTTGCCAGATGTGCTTTAAGATTGATCATTCTGCTATAGAATGCAATCACAAAATGATTTTTTCCCATCAAGGAATACCAATTCCACAGAATTTACATGTTATGCTTGCTACTGCTGATATTTTGGGTGAAAATCCTTGGTATGCAGATTCTGGTGCTTCAAATCATATTACAAATGATGATGTTGATCTTACTGAATATCATTCATATAATGGAAATGAGAAAATACAGACTGTAAATAAAGGTATACCTATTTCTGATATAGATAAATCTACTAAATTTCTTACGAATACTGCAGTTTACTTGCTAAAGTTTTACATGTTCCACCTGCTTTACTTAAGTTGCTTTTTGTGCACAAATTTACAGGTGATAATCATTGTAGTATTACTTTTGAAAGTGATAAATTCTATGTGAAGGATCTCACATTTGGGAGGAAAATTTTCCAAGGTCAGAGTAAAAATGGTTTGTACCCTATAGACTTCTCATATGCACCAACATCAACATATACTACTTCCAGTTATGTTTTTTTTTCTGCTATAAAGTTGTCTTCACATTTGCTTCATAAACGTTTAGGACATCCTTCTTTTCAATCCTTGCAAAGAATCTGTCACTCTTTGTCAGTTGGTTTTTCTAGCAAGCCTTTCTTTTGTAGTGAATGTCATCTAGGAAGATCTCATAAACTTCATTTTTTTTTCAAGTTATGTGTCCTAATAAACCATTGCAACTTTTGCAAATAGATTTATGGGGGCCATGCCCTGTAACATCAAATAGTGATTATTCTTATTATTGTAACATCATAGATGACTATAACATATTTTGTTGGATCTTTCCATTAATAAGAAATTCTGATTTTACATATACTTTTTAATCTTTTATGTTACAAGTTCAGAACTTCTTTGAGTTACAAATAAAGGTAACTAGAACAGATGGAGGAGATGAATTCTTTAATAATGAGTCCAATGTTTTACTGCCTTCAAGTGGTATATTGAACCATTCCACTTGTGCTCACACCCCAGAACAAAAGGGTGTGGCTGAGTCTAAGCATAAACATTTAGTTGGTCTTTATAGGACACTTTTACTTAATCAAATATGTCAGATTCTTCCTGGGTTGATGCAATTAAGACAACTAACTATCTAATAAATAGATTACGTGTTGCTTCTTTATCTTTTGTCTCTCTTTATGAGAAGCTATATGGTGTTTCTCTAAATTATAGGTACCTAAGAGTTTTTGGATGTGCCTTCTATCCCTGGCTTAAGCCATACGCTCACTCCAGACTGGAGCCAAGAAGCAAGTGATAGACACATTTTAGTGTCTAGATTGCATCTTAGTTTCTATTAAGTTAGTATTCGATTTTGCAAATATTACGTGTTTTTATGCTTTTGTAGGTACATTTGAAAAATAAAGATTTGTGGAAAAATTGGCTCAAAAAGTGATAAAGGCACTCAAGGACAAGTGTTATTTGGCACACTAGAAGTGGATAAGGGGTACCCTCGAGTCAACTCGGTCAAAATCGGGTCAAACCCGAGTCAAATCGGTCAACCCGAGTTGACCAAGTCAAGCCAGTCACGGAAATCGTCTGCATACAACTGTGAACTTTGATTCATGATAAAACTTGTATATTTTCGTCCCAAATTGATACACAATATACTAGAGGACAATACAAGATTAAACACGTGAAGAAACAGCAATTTTAGCCGGAAAAATAGCCCCAAATCCGAATTTGGCCGGAAAAAGGGAGTTATACTTTGATTCGGATTTGGGAGGATTTGGATGTGTTTTAAAGAGTTCTATTAGGTTTAGAAGACTCACAAGGATCCCTAGAGCCTATATATACCAAGAGAAGCCAAGAAGAACGGGGAGAATAGCTTAGAATTGAAGTTCCGGAGTCGCCGGAATTGTGGCCGGAATACTCACGATCCGGCCAACTGCTGCTGCACCGGTCACCGCCGGTGACCGTGTTCTTCAACTGGTCGCTGCCGAAGAAGAAGACACAGCAACACTTTTTAAGTGTTGCTGTTCTGTTGCCTTAAATTTCAAATTTCTTCCTTCCTTTTCATTGCCTTAGCCTTTTGCAACGGCTGAACCTTGTTCTGTAACACTTATAAACGCGTCTGTTCAGCTGTTGCACTATTATTCAACCTTGTAATCAATATTTTGAGCAATGAAAAGATCTTTTGAGCAAGTTTTCTTCACCATGAGCTAAGTCTATTTACTGGGATGATGGAGGAGGTTTTTCTCTCAATTTTATGTGGTAAGTCTATTTTTAATTAATTATTTATAATTCTTTTATTATTATTTGCATGGATTTAAATTAGAAAAAAAATGGTTTTTATTAAATAGTTGTGTTCTCTTTTGATGGGTCATGCTTAGTTAATTACTCTTGATGTCCCATGCTTAGGATTTACAATTATTCTTTTAGGAAACATATTTTTGGCAAACTTGAATTAAATTGTTAAAAAGAATTACATGATTAATCACATAGATTGTTAGAAATAACTGAACCCTGATTCCTAGTTTTTTCCATATTTTCTAAAAATATTCTCTAGTTTATTTTCCTGATTTTTAT
>JAJJMC010008371.1:0-20114 GCA_023531435.1 Papaver californicum | reverse complement strand
CTTTCTAAGGTTCCTAAGCAGAAGTCAGTTCAAGTTGTTAAGAAATCAACCGAAAACCTTTCTGGATGTAAGTAACCAACTCTAAATTCCATTATGGTAGTTCTCTTTACATATGCTACTCATAGTTCGCTAGTGGAACTTCCTGCTTTACCTGATGCATCTGTTGGGAATGATAAATCTTTGACATTTGTAGATCTACTACCAAAGAATGTAAATATTGGTCAATATATTGCTTCAAACGTATCGAGCTTAAAAGGATTTTACGAGCCTTCTGCAAACTCGCAACATGGAACTTCAACTTTGAAGGCTTTGTCTCGTGTCATGGTGCTTCTGCAGAGGTACATTAAATAATGTGATGATCCTTAGTTCTATATTCTTGTTGTCACCACTAAGTTTATTATTATGCAGTTTATGACCTTTTTTTTATTATGTTTTGTGATGCATCATATTCACTCTAAGTTGCTTGCTGACATTGATGTTTATTACTTTTTCAGATATGAATTCAAAACAAATCATGAAGAATGGATTGAGACAGCTAAGCCCAAGTTAGGGCCTGAAATTTCTGCTCGTGTACTTGCAGCAGCTAAAGCCACCCATGAGAACATTAAAACCTTTTACAAGGTCAGGACTGAACTACGATCTGCGCTCCAGAGTCTTCTACAGGTACATCTAAATTCTAATCTTTATTCTGATGATGCTTGACGGCATTATTCCCTCAATTTCTTAACTTCCTTTATTGATTTTGGTTTTTTCTTTATTTGCAGGATGACGGAATACTAGTAATCCCAACAATATCAGATTTATCATTAAAACTTAATGCAAAGAAAAAACTGTGTACTGAGTTCCAAGATAGAGCTTTTGCACTATTGAGCATTGCGGGGATGTCTGGTTGTTGCCAGGTATCATGTTTCCTCGTTAACCTTGAAGTGGATTCTTTGCGATTTCTCAAACTAGCACACAGGAAATGAATTTGAGCTTGTAACCTCACGAGGCAGAAAGGCTTATATTTTATCTGAATATGGCAGGTGACTATTCCACTAGGGATGCATGATGGTTGTCCTGTGTCAGTTTCATTAATAGCGTCTCATGGAGCAGATAAGTTTCTTCTTGATACTGTTTTGGATATGTATTCATCTCTACAAGAGCAAGTGACCATTGCCTCAAATTCTTCACCACTACCAGACACCAACGGAGATATGGATACTTCAGAACTTTTGAAAGAAAAGGTTAGCATGTCTGTTCGAGTACCTCAGAAATCTAACTACTGGTCAAGATGTGTATTTTTTAAGTACACCTTAGTCGTTTGAATTTTTCTAGATTCATTATAGCCGCTCATCTGGCTACTTATTTTTTCAAAACTCATTTTGGAAGGGATTAAACACTTCCAGGGCAATGCTTATCGGATTTATCCTTTCTTCGGTCACTCTTAATCTCTAATCACTCTGCAGGGCAATGCTGCATTCAAGGGAAAGCAATGGAACAAAGCTGTGAACTACTATACTGAAGCTATCAAGCTGAACGTTTCAACCGCAACCTACTACTGCAACCGATCAGCTGCTTATTTAGAATTAGGATGGTATAGCTTATTTCCGTAATTTATCTACTGATGACCTTATTTAGGTGGTTTCTTTTCCATAATTAGAAGCATCTTATTTCACTTTGTGCAGCTATCAGGAAGCGGAAGCAGATTGTACAAAAGCAATATCAATTGATAAAAAGGTAAATGCAAACCTCATAATCGCTGCTCTACTCTCTCTTTTGAGTTCTTAAAAATGAGTAGTACTTAAGCTCACCTTGATTCAACAAATGTCTAACTACGTCAAATTTCTTTGAACAGAATGTGAAGGCATATTTAAGACGAGGAACTGCAAAAGAAATGTTATTCTGCTACAAAGAAGCTGCGGAAGGTAAAATACCTGATTTTTAGCGAGCCATGTCCAGTTTGGTGTCTGTGATGGTACCTTTGGTTTGACAATATCAACTTCAACTAGTTCATTAAGGATTCATTGCTTTTTGGACTTTTTATGAGCATGTTATCCCCGAATTTTACATGCAAGTTTTCTGAAGTTTGTTAGCTTGGAATAGTCTTTTGATGAATTTATGGTTCATTCATGCTGTTTGTTATTGCTCTCATCAACTTTTAAATTCTCTTCTTACAGATTTCAAGCATGCTCTCGTCCTTGAGCCACAGAACAAGGTTGCAAAAGTCGCAGAGAAAAGACTCAGAAAATTAGCAGGATGATCTCATTTTTCAGATGATGTAAATAGTCGAGAAAACTTTTAGGTACCAAATCCAGCTCAGTATGGAAAATTCTGTGCTAACTACCTGCAATTTCTGATGCTTGGCCAAACAGGTGATTCTGTTCTCAGTGTGTTCTACACTTTTGGATGTAATTACATGAAACCCTATTTTACACTTACATGGGCGAGGAATATAAGTCAATAAAAGCTCTTGATTCAAGGATTCCCAAAATCTGTATGGCATAGTGATGTATTTAGTCAAATTTTAGAACATCTACAGGTTATTTAGGATACAGGGTTTTAGGTGCTTTCGTTCCACTCCTATTGGGTACAATTATTGGCTTGCAATTAGATAGTAAGATATTCTTTCATTTGCAAATTAAAGCGAATTTAAGTCGCATAAAGTATAATATATAAAGCCTTTGACAGATTAGAAGTCTATACAGCACTTGTGTCTTACTGGTGGCCAAATAACTTCCTTCTGCGAACACCTTATAATACCCCTCATGATGTCTTACAGAGCATCCTTTTGTTTCTTGGCAATTCCAAGCTTGAAACTCACAACTTGTCTCTTGTTTGGAAGAATTTTTTGATCAGAATCCCCAGTTTCAGATTTGGCAGCCTTTGATGCTTCAATCGCTGGTGTGAGAATATCCATCGCAGAAGTTTGATTTTTAACTGGTATTGCTTCATTTGAAACCCTAGTAGGATTAATAACAGAAGATGTAGGCAACTCCCCTGATTGCAGAGGTGGAGCAAGACATGGAATGTATGTGCTTCGATCAGGAAATGCAGGTAACCAATTTGGAATATGTTCTCCGTCTGGGCTCTCACTCATCTGCAAAAAACTTGGTGTTGGTTTTCGATTTTCGATTACTGGAAATTGAGGAACAGTCCGAGCAAATGGAATTTCCTCTGTACAGTTCACAAACTGAATAATTTCTCTCACTGTGCCTGAACTTGTAGAGCACCGGTTAATATCCGAAGCACCAGTAAAACCATGGACATCCCCTAAATTTTCCAATCCATGGATTATATCGAAGACATTACAATCCGTTCTACCAGCTACATTCGCATAGAAGTGTGTAGCCTTTCCCAATTCACAAAGGTAACGGATGGCGATATGAGATAGAGACTCGAGAGCCGACTGCTGAAAACCCTGAAACCCATAGCTTTCACATATTTGTGCAACCGCAATTCTTGCAATTGCTAATCCAAATTCATCACTTCCTCCTGATTTCTTCTTTGAATCATGTTCCTTCTCTTTTCCAGTATCCCCACTTTCATCGGTCATGTTGAGAAACAGCTCTCGAACGAGGAACACCACTGAATTACTTACTCTCTAACCTTAAAACTTTGTCAACCAATAACTGAGTTTAACCATGTAAAGTAATCTACTCTCTTATAAAGATATACAAATCCTAAAAATAGAAGGATTAGAATTTAGATTGGAACTTGGAAAACTTTTTTTTTTCTTTAGATATCTTAAAAAGAATTGTAATTTTGGACACCCTTACACGTAAAACACAACATATATAACAAATACAAGCGAACATATCAGTTAAAAATAGGGATTCAAAGTGAAATATTCTCTATTCATCTCCCACCAGATAACTCGATTGCATGCTGGTCCTGCGTCGTCGAATATTCTCCCCAATCAGATCTTTGACGCAATCGCTCAACCGCTTCTCTACGGGTAACAGCATCTTGCTGCCACTCTTCCCACTTCTCAGCCAGTCCTTCACCTTCTAACATTCTAACAACTTCTGACATTGTAGGACGATCCTCTGATGATGATTGGGTGCAGAGTAATGCAACTTGAATCATTATTTCAACCTCTGCATTGTCAAAATTCTCATTTAAGTTGGGGTCTACAATGGCGTCTAAATTTTTCTCGCTTTCCAACTTCTTCACCTTCAGAGACAACAATATCATTAGTCAAGACACAGACAGAATAGACACAGACAGAAAAATCATTTGTTTCCAGTTTAGTAATTTTACATGGTCAAGCAACAAGACCTCGTCATCTTCTGTCAATCGTGAAAAATCAATTGCGCGTTGTCCTGTGATAAGTTCCAAAAGCATCATGCCATAGCCGAAAACATCAGTCCTCTCGGATGATCTTCCAGTTGATAGATATTCTGGCGCAATATGGCCCATAGTACCACGAACTTGTGTTGTAACATTAGTGCTTCTTACGTCCACTAATTTTGCCAAACCGAAGTCCCCAACAACAGCTTCAAAATCTTCATCTAGTAACACATTAGCAGCCTTTACATCACGATGAATAATCTTAGGGTTGCAATGCTCATGTAGGTATTCAAGTCCTCGAGCTGTCCCTACAGCCACTCGTTTTCGCTTAGGCCAGTCTAATCCTGGTTCCCCAGGTTTCACCTCTGCAGTAGTGTTACAGAAGATCCAGATTTACTAATCAGAGACACATAAGACTGAGCTTAAGAGATAAAATGAAAACTACTGCAAAAAATTTGCTCACCTCTCAAGCGATAAGCAACACTAAGATTTTGCATAAAAGGATAAACCAAAAGTCGTTCAGATGGCGTCGTACAAAACCCAATCAACCGTAAGAGATTTCTGTGAACTGCTACACTTATCATCTCAACTTCACGTAAGAAAGCTTGCTCCCCACCAGGACTTCGATGATCAGTCAATCGTTTTACAGCAATTTTTGTGTTATCTGCAAGTACCCCTTTATACACCTTTCCAAAACCTCCCTGTCCAAGAACATTTTTCTCGCTGAAGCTATCAGTAGCAAGTTGTAGTTCTCGCCATGCAAATTGTTTCAACTGCCCAAATGCAATTCTTCGATCAACTTCACCTGCATATTTAGTAATAGCTGTCAAGGCTACTAATCTAAATCAACCAGTTAGAGCATATTGAAATGATAAATCCAAAAAGGAATTCTGGATGCTAAATCAGAATCTATCATATCAAGCAGGATGGTCATGTAGTTCATTAACGAGGAAGCTTACCTGCAACATCTACAAAAACATCACGTCCATGGCCTTTATTTTTACTCTTCCAGAGAAAAAATATAACAAGTCCAAAAACAAGTATCACAAGTCCTCCTATGATTCCCAATATAAGCCCAAGCTTTGAATTATGGGAACCACCTACAAAAAGGGAAAGAGAGGATGATTTCACGGCAACTAAAATAAGGTTAAACTAAAATGCAACAATTTAGTGAAACTTACCTGAATCATTGCTAGCGGATGCACATAAATGGGAAAAACCTTTGCCGCAATTCAAGTTGTTACCCGTAAAACTGCATAAACAAATCAAACCAAATCCTGGATAAGACAGTTACACAAGAACCAGAATGACATAAACATTTCAAGACAAAACAGAATGAAACAATGTGATATGCTTATTGATTATTCCCTACGTACTATCATACGAAATAGTGTTCATACTTGTATTGGGGAACTACAAACAAACTATTGGGTATTTGACCAGTTAGATCATTGGAAGCCAGCTGCCTGTCAAATAAAATTGCATTGCATAAGTCAAAATTCGATAATGTAGCAAGACTATCCAAATAAAATAAAATCAATATAAGCCCAAAAATGTTTCCATGTAGTTTTTCATTAAGTGTAAACTAATACCATCACTTTGTATAGAGAAAAAAATAAAAATTTTCACCTACAGATTTGTCAAGCTCGCAAGACTTGCAATTGATTCAGGAATCTTTCCAGTGAGATTGTTTTGACTCAATAACCTATAGCCATGACAAAAGAATCAAAATTTGACATGCAAAAGCAGTTAATGTCTTGAATACAACAAAACAATAAAATTAAAAATAACCAACCAATGCAGGTAGTACTGCTCACAAGATTTTCAGGTTCTTCAACTTTCCAAGGGAAGATGGTATTTCTCCAGTCAAACTGTTATTTTCCAAGTCCAACTTTGATAGGCTTAATAAGTTTCCAAACTCACTTGGTATTTCTCCACTTATATTGTTGCCTTGCAATACACTGCATGAAATGTGCATCTGATTAGAATGGACTAATAATCTTCATTAATCACAAGTAAATAAGAAACAAGTCCTATTACCAGACTTACAGGTTATTTAAAGACTCCAGAACTCCAATTTCAGGCGACAACACCCCAGAGAGCTGCATAGATGATAGTGTTCTGCAATAAAGTTGATATACGATAAAACAATATTCATTATGGTACAATTCCTACATCTTAAAACACTAGAAAGGGTTATTTAGTAACAGTATAAAAATCAAAAAGAAGGGGTGAATTGCATCAACAGATAACTCACATAGAGGTAACTTTGAGAGTTGTCGGGTCACAATTAACATTGGACCAAGTGCAGGGATTAACTTGATTTGTATTCCAATTTTCAAGCTGAGAAGGAGGCACGTTCAATGATTTTTTCAATGCATTCAATGCATCCCCTGAAACATCAGTGTGTGGTTTTTCAAGCATACCATTAATCTAAGATCGAATAGAAAATTCCAATACAATACACACCACTCAAATTATCAATGACTTGTTATGATATTTATGGAAATTCCATTCTCAGTGATACTGTTCAAATGCACAACTGAAGCTCATTTTAAAGATACATAAATTGTATAAATATATCAAGAGTATATGGAATGAAGTGACCATCTATCTACTCTCTCAAAGGGATTTACAAACTTCAATTGATCTATCAATTGAACACTCAAGAATATCATCTTCGAAACCAAAAATACTAACACTAAAATGTTCATTTCATACTTACTGATAGCACTCTCACATGAACAGGATTGGCATAACTAACCTGAATCCAAACATAACACAACAGGAAACAGAAAAAAATGAAAAAAGAACATACCTTGATAATCAGATACAACAGAAGAAAGCAATAAAGCCAATACCAGAAGAAATACATAAACTACTCTCATCTTCATCATCATCACTTCTTTGAACTCAATCATGGAAAACCAATGTTTCTATTGATCTTAATTCTCATCCCTGTCAAACAAAATCAAACTTTATGATCAAAAAATTGAAACCCTTGAATACACACACTATGAACTCTACACCAAGAAATTCCAAAAAAAAAAAAATGAAAAAAAAATCCCAATAAAAGAAGAGAAGAATCAACCTTTAATGAAAGAACAATTGAAGATGATACTGATATGAGAATTAGGGCTGAGAAATTTGTGAATAATAAGAAGAAAGAAAAGAATATGAAAAGAAGAATGTTTTTTAGTTATTAAGCAGAGGAGGGAGGAAACAGTTAGTGATATTTACAGATAGATAAGAAACATGATTATTATGATGAGTGATAGTCAAATAGTCAAAAGTCTACTAGTCAAAGGTCTTTCTATTATTTTTTGGAAAAGAAAAAAGGGCATTAATTATGAACCCCAACCTCCTCCTGCCCTACATATGGTGTGAACACAAGGGTCAAGACTCACGGCCATGGCCCAGGGAGATCCTGATGCGACCCACAACTGATTTCTTTTAAGTTTGGACACTGCACATGGTAGCACGGCCGGCGGCCACCAACCATGTGATCAGTCCATGGAAAAGTTATTCGACCGGTACCCAATAAAGTCGGTTCCATTTTAAACCCTGCCCACTAAATTGTGATTCCGTCGGACTAGCTATCCGTTTAACCGATTTGATATACCATTGATTTGGTTGGTTTATGTGTTCCTTTTTAATGTAAGGCCGAATACTATGAAATATCTTTTAACTATAATATAGCCAAAAACTATGTCTTGACTAGTGAGCGATGCACATTTGCTCCAGCTACTGAGTTCCTTTATAAAATAATATTATGAATTCACTATTTTAATTTATCTTTTTATGCTTCATGCATGATTATGGGCCCAAAAATTTATTTTTTCTATTTCTGGATGATAGATTTATCTGGTTTAACACAAAAAATAAAATAACATATTTGTCCTAGAAAAAAAAATGGTCCCCTTATATTTAGATAATAAAAATAGAAGAGAAAAGTGGTTCTTATGGAACAAACTAGTAATCTTAAAATATATGACTTTCTATTTATAAAAATAAACCTATTTTTTTGACATATCAAAATATAATAACCTTGCCTATTATTTTGAAATAAAAGGAATAATCGATGGAAATTGAGTTTTCATCACCCTAAGCTAAAAGATACAAAGTTACTGTAGGGAATGATTTTTTTTGATGACCTTTGGCTTGGTTATAATATAGTTAAATCCGAAAAAAATGAAACATCATAATGCTTGGCCTAAAACGAGCTAAGTATTGTGAGAGTCATCAGACACTAATTTGGGAACTCAAACTTTTTATCTTGAGCCATCCCAGGGCAAGAGTTAGCAGTTTTCTACCCTGCAGGAGGATTAGCTACTCCGCCAAAATTTTCTTTGCTGGCTAGATTCCTGACTCTACACAGATATTAGATCGTCCATTATGAGTCAACTCAAATCGGATTTTGTCCAATGAATAGGAGTAATAAATTAAAACGTCTTTGTGTAGTTCACTTCATTCCCTACTTTCCTTCTATTTAAACACCACGCTACATCACCATTTTAATCAACTAGCAATTAGGTACAACCAAAATAAAATGTTAGCAACTAAATTTTCAGTAATTGGTGTCCTAATATGGACGATGGCGATAATGTTCTCGACGACGGAAGTGAAAGCAGAAGAGGAAGCTCCGTATAGCAACGTAGTGATCGTAAACTCTTTCGTTGACGATAATGTGCCGTTATACGTTCATTGTAGCTCCAAGAATGATGATCTCGGTTTACGTAAATTGGAACCCAGTGAATCATTTGATTTTAAACCCCGCACACGCTATACTGGCAAAATTTACCGGTGTTATTTTGGGTGGTTTGATGGTGCTGATCGTAATAGGAGATACTTTACTTCTTTTGATGTCTTTGGAGGAGATGCATTTCATTTTCACGATGAGTCCTATAAATACACATGGAAGTATGTTGCTAATAGGGCTGGCGTATGGTATCCTACAAAAGCACCAAACGAGAACCAGCAGACAGTGTCCCGTCAACAACCGATGAGCAAACTTTCCCGTCGGAGACATAAAAAAACTGATGTTGTCTATAAGTTGGGCAGAAAGTGGGAAACACTAGATAAATAAATCCGATTATACCCGAACTATATTGGTATGGCATATATGTTTCCTAATCAAAGTTGGTTTAAAAGTTAGTAGTTTCTTGTTAGTTTCAAAGTTGTATAACTTTTTGAGACTATATTTTAACATTTTAAAGTCTATATAAATAAAATTTGGACGTTAAACGTTAATGGAATCCTCGTTTTAAATTAGTTATAATAAATCTTTCATCATACAAAAGTTTTAGTAAGGATATTTTATAAACTTTTTAGATTGCATCGGTTATTATGTTTAAAAATTATTATTATACTTTCTTTACATTCTATATTTAATTGTAAACATCTTCTACAGTGAGTGGAGAACATCTTAAATTGACGATCTATATTTAATCATCTTTAATAAACGACTATGGTTAAATTCAATATTTTATACTAGAAAAAAATAATCAAATATGTTTATTATATATATATATATATATATATATATGTTAGATAATTATTTTTAATAATTACCTGGAACAACTATGGAGTCTCCAAACCCGATAAGTCCAAAATATTTGTTTGTTCCCGTGATCTCCAAAACTGAAAATATAAATATATTAAGAACACATAGTAATAGACTATATTGGGTTGAGATTGTCTAATGCTCTATCAATTAAGCTTATTAGAATCGACTAATGTCGATCCTTTATATACCTTTGTTCCAAAACTATGTACATTTTTTTGTGAAAAGTAAATAATGATACTTATTTTCGATCGATACAGTGAAAAATAATAGCACTACAAGGAAATCATGCTTACAAGTCACCACCATTGTTTTATACTTCTATTCATCAATTGAAGCGAGACATCTACTGGGGCCTTCATATGAAGAAGTTTTTAATGCATTACAGTAGATGGTTTATTAGGGTTGAGTATGTGGACTATAATGTTATGTCAGACGTTATCCCCGTCCCTAACGTGTATGATTCTGGTGGGAGAGGTTTCTGTAATTTCTATTTCTTCTCGATCCGTAGGATATGGTTCCCGCTCACTTCTTATTTTCGATATTCGTCCATTGTTTTCTCATGAAATTCATGGTCTTTCATATATCAACTTCTCACCTTTACGACACTCTCAAGAGTGACGAAATTTAAGCAATGGTGATATATGAGGAAGTGACTATTCCTATACCGTATAACCAGTCTCGTCCCATGATCTTATTGATAGAGCTCTGTAGTCCAATAATAACAAATTTCCAAGAACGTACTTGTTACCAACGGTAATGGGTAGTTTCACTTTCCTAATCGCCTTTTGTAACTTCGCTATTAAAACCAAATAATAGGATTTTCGTCCTCATCGATCAAATCATGCAAGAGATTCATAGCGGAATAGGCTCTTGAAAACAAAAAACTCATGTAGCTTCCAGTATCCACCCGAACACAGT
This sequence comes from Papaver californicum, assembly GCA_023531435.1. Taxonomy (NCBI): domain Eukaryota; kingdom Viridiplantae; phylum Streptophyta; class Magnoliopsida; order Ranunculales; family Papaveraceae; genus Papaver; species Papaver californicum. The sequence continues at coordinate 9,358 of JAJJMC010008371.1, read as the reverse complement.
GGACACGGAATATACCAATCCAAACAGTTATAACAATAACATCATTATGGGGACAATACACACATTTCATGTCTTATTCGATGAATCGATAGTTTTATAATCTAGCGCCAACATTTATACTCCTTGTCCACTGGAAAAGTAATGTGATTTGCCACGTAACCATTCTTTCACTTTCCTTAGCTTCTTTCTAGTTTTATCTTCAGCTGCTCTCCTAGATACTGAGTGGATCCTGGCGTGACTGATATTAATCACATGTGTTGTGTTCAGGTATAACTGTCGTGAGCATTTCCCTTGATCTTTTTTGATGTATTGCTTTATTTTTCCAGCATCTATCATCCTCTGGCCTCGAACTGTAAAAGTCAACAATATTTAATCTTATCACGTTTATCGTGCGTGTCTGCTGCCAACGGTCGAGGAGGTATCAACACTTTACTTATTTTTTCATATAGCTCATATAATCGGATATTCAACAGTGTCATCTTTATATCTTTTTGTTTTTGATTTCCAGCTTTTTTTTTTCACTATGATTCTTATCTCAAGCTTCACCCCGATCGTTTTGACGTCCACTTGAACGGTTCTTTGACTTTTATTTCTTCTCATCTTATGGATTATGGGATATTCTTCCAGTCTTTCTATCCTCTCAAGATTTTGAATCTTCTTCGACCCAAGCGTATTCCTCTGCTCGATTATTCAACTTATTTAAAGTTTAGCCTGGTCTACGAATCAGAGAGTTGTATATACATGCTCGATCATATAGGTATGCATGTTTGTAAGCCTCGATAATCAACTGATACTTAACATCATCGCCCTCATTCAACTTCTGCTTGAAGCGCTGAGTGAATTACCCGATGCTTTCACCCTTTAATTTTGAAACTTCATAAGGAACAATGAATGATACCCATTTTCGATCACGATGATTGTACTTGTAATGCAAACATAATTTTTGATCATCTTACGGTAAGTCTCGATTGACTGTGGCCGAAGATGGTTGAACCAAGTAATTGCTCCGCCCGTCAGCGATTGCAGAAACATCTTTTACATTAGTTCAGTATTGTATGCCCATAGGGTCATCACAGTCTCATATGAATCGTCCACTTTCTCGTCGAACTTTGATAGATTTGGTACTTGAAAAATTCTTGGTAGGTGGAACTCCCTGATATTATCTTTAAAAGGTGCTTCAGCGGGTCGGTGAAGTCGGTTCATCCTATCATCTGTGGAATGCTTTTTGGTTACCACTCTCTCGATCATCATTTTATGAAGAAAGTATCAATTATTGCATTAATGTCTTCGCCATCTTAGTCTTCTTTTTGTCCAACTCTTTCATCCTCGGGAATCTCGACTCTAGATCTAGATCTTTTTATTTGAGGTTCTAGAGTCTCCCTCCTAGTCCTGTTATGTTCTGAAGGAGCGTAGTAATCAAATGAGGGTTCTCCCATGTTATATCGATCTCGTACAGATTCTCCATCATTCCTAGGGCGTTTCGTTCAGATGGTGGTTCTGGACGTACTCTGTTGAATTGATGTGCGCCTTCGTCGAGGAAGGGCTCTAGTAACCACTGATCTTTCACCCAATTGAACTTCTTCTAGTGTATCCTAATCGATTATTTCTTTGCGTTGGTTAGGGCCTCCTGAGTTAACTGGACTTCCAAGACGCTGCCTTCTAGTTGCGTTCAATATTTTTCAATCGATCTTGACTGTGTGGATTATATGGCCTTGGTCGAAACTGTTTTTCGAGCTCGGATTTCAAACGAGCGTTCTTCTTCTCCACCCTATTCAAATGGTTGCGCAATAGATCTGAATCTTAGCTAGGAGTTGTTTTTTTTCCATGCAGTTGATCATGTTGATTTTTTTTGTTTCGTGAAGAACTGTCCATTATAAGTTTCCTATTCAGCGGAAATTGCAGGTTTTCCCTGTGACATGAACTCATCGTTTCCTTCAGAATTCTCGAGCATGTCCTACTTCCCATAACTTCGAGTCTCTGGAACATAGGTTTTATTACGAACATGATCATGTATTACTCATGCATCCACTGCGAGTGGTGACAATACTTCCTCTTATTCGATTGTTGGGTGGTTTGCTCGTTCATTGACTTTATCTCTCCTGCTGTGACAAGGATTTCCATCAGAAACTACTCTTCGAGCGGGTTGTCTAATTCTTACCATATTTCCTGTTAGAGGAAAACATGATCTCATTTAGCGCCTCCCCTTAGTCGACGCCAAGATGTTTGTACAAAAATTTATCTCACCCAAACACCCACGTTGACGATGATTATGATGATGTTGTTTGCAACCTATTTCTCCCGATAAATAAAATTAATGGGGTATCTGTAAAAAAAAATCTGATGCTTAAGTTAGTTAGAATTTTTCATAAGAGAATATGCAAAAAAGATTGTGTACCTTTTACGGTTTAAGTTCTCTGTATTTATATGCTTCTATATTGAGGATCAACTCTAATGTCATGACTTATGGTGACCTATCCTACAAGTCAACTGGGTTGGCCAACAAATATTCTAGAAACTTCCAGAACTTTTTTTAGGGTTATGGAATTAGGCCAAATAAAAATGGTGCGAATAGCTGAGCCCAAGAAAAATGTGCAAATGACCAAGCCCAAGAAGAAGGGTGGAAAAATCCAAATGCAAAAATAAATTGGGCGGAAAATCCAGGTACGGAAATATCCAGAGGCACACGGAAATCGTGGAGAAAAATCCAAACCATAATTTGGCTTGGCTTGTGGCTCAGTCGGTAGTTGTCTTTCAGCCCAGCCGCGACCGACCATTGTTTTTATCCAACCGCAGTTGTATTCGGTGGTGCGGATGACGTGGCAATGATACGTGACATTCAATGTTGACATGGTAGTGAACGTGGAGGTCTTGCTAGGATGCACTAATGACATGGACGTCTAGGTGCTGATGTGTTGATAGATACGTTTTCGTGTCTAATTTGTTTTTAATTTGTTCTTTGTTAAAACTCAATTTTGTACTAATATTATGATTTAATGTAATAATAGGTATTTATGGAAAAATAACATTTGGGAAAAATTGGCATGGAAAATTGATTAAGGCACCCATACTTTGGATTTGGGGCACCCATTCCCAAATTCAAAGTAAAATGCAATGGCGGGAAAATTTGGTTATACTCTGTTGAGATTCTGGGTATAGTTTTCACGTGATTTTTGGGCTAAAAATCATAGAGAATGATTTACATGATTATTTCATACCAGAAGATGCGTGAAAATCAAAAGAGAAATCAATCAAAGCATGATTCCAGGAAAATATTGTTTTCTCTCTCTCGAGGAAGATATTCTCGGAAATTATTTGAATGAGAGAATATCTTCCCATAACTAGTATCTCATCACCATTTATTGCTAGAACAGAGGATGAAAAGATACTCAGAGATACAGAGAAAAGAATCGCATCAAAAATTGAAGAAAAAATTCATCGGGTATCATTTTCCTGTGAATGAAAATATCTGGAGATTTTTAATGTATTGAAGTATAAAAAGAGGCGTCGAAGCATCAGAGAGGGAGAGGAAGCTTAGGGTAAGGTTCAAAAATTAGAGAGAAAAGCTCAAAATCCCATTCACAATTCGCTGCTGCTGCTGCTGTTCATCACGTAAAAGAGAAGAAGACGCAGACTACATTCAGAAAGAGTCGCGAACCCGTGGCTAATACATTTGAAGATTACAACGCTAAGAAAATGTCATATTTCCTGTAGCTGCTCCTGCAACATATAATTTGAATCAGAAACACTTTTTGTAACAGTGATTGCGGTAACATTTATAATCGTTGCAGTTTTTTCTGTTTCATTCATTATTGTTTATTTTCTTCTTCCAATTATAATTGTGAGCAAATGAAAAATATGAGGAGCTAAACCCCATCTCTGAGGCGATGGTGGAAGCTATTTTTTCCAAATTTTTTTTTATAATATTTATTTAATTAATTTGTGCAATTATTTGATGATTATTTGCCTTCAATAAAAATTGATTTAATAATTTTTATAGAGTAATTGTGATTTGTTAGATGGTTTATGCTTTGCCTAGGGTTTAGATATTTCATGCTTTTGTTATACAATTGCTACTTTAAGAATTTACTTATTGCAACATTTTAGAATCGAATTAAAAAATTTAAAATTGCATGATTTTAATTATTGAATTTAATCGTTATAAAAATTGGAAAAATAGTGGAAACCTAGCCTCAGTATTCTCTCAAATTGATTATCATCTTTACTTTAGTTTTTATTATTCTTAGTCTTAAAAATTAAATTTAAATCCAAATCTTCACAAGTCTTAACGAACTTTTCTTACCACTTTACGAATTACATCAATTTTTGGCGCCGCTGCCGGGGAGCGGTTGTGGAATATTGTAATTAGTATTCTTAATTTTCTAATCGTAGTTTATGTTTTTATTTTATTTTGTATATATTTATAGTTATTTGATGATTTTTAGTTCTATTTGACTCGTTTTGTGCTTTAGTATCTCTTTTCAGGTACTTTTTCGAGGATGATGAATTCTACTCAGAAGACGTCATCTGAGATGACGATGGGGGAATTAATGTATGGAAAGGATATAAAGAAATTTGTGCTTTTAATCGTTGCGTGTATGGAACTTGGCATCCACATCGTTCCGTCATACATGGTTATTCTTCAAATACGGTAAGTCAACAATCACATCAGTTTAGAACTAGAGAGTATAACTTGTCTAGTCTTGAACAAAGAGTGAGAGTTATGGAACGCCAGATATTATTTATTGATGATGATCAGTATTGTACTGACCCTCTGTTCCATACAGACTATGTAGATGACCATGTGGATGAGGAGTATTATAATCAGAGACTGTCTAGTTTGGAACAAAGATTGAGAGTTCTAGAACGCCACCAGAAATTATTTGGTGATGATGATCAGTTTTGTAGTGAATCTCAGTTCCAAACAGAACATATAGATGACCCTGTGGATGATTGTGTAGATGATTTTCCTAATTCTATAGATGAATCTATCTCACAAGATCATTCACCCGACTTAGATGTTGTTTCTAGACCCCTAGACTTCCAAAAGTTGCCTAATTTAGGGCTTCTCAAGTTTTGTTGGATCACTTTGCATCCAAATATTCATAGGACTTGCCTATTCCTTACACCATGCACGAACCAGTTGATATTTCCCCAATCCCTATGTTATCCCCATATTATATTCTGTACGAACTTTCGAGTGTCGTGAAAACTAAGTTTAGAGGTAATCACTTCTTTTTGATAGTTTTAGTGTCACCGTGTCACAATAATATAATTGTGAAGCTATCATTTGCAAATACTGTATTTTGGGTTGATCCCCAAATTTTCAGGTTATTAGTGTATGGGGATTCTTTCTGTACATATCCAGTAGGTAGATTTTTAGTTTCTTATTTTTATTTTATTTTAGGATTTTTATTTATTTTTATCTTTAGTTTTCTTTGTTATTACTATCGTTTTGATGTGTGTGACAGAGAATACTATTTTTCTTGCGTCAATCAGGTGAGACGTTCCAATCCATTCTCTTTAATTTACATTTGTTTCTCTTATTTATATTTATTGCAGACCATTCTAGGTTGCACAGTTTGAAATGTTGAGGACAATGTTAAATTTAGGTTTGGGGATAGAGTTTCAGAAAATTGATGCCAAAAAAAAAAAAAAAATCAGAAATTTAGAAACATGTGAATGATTCAGGATGACACTAACCATTCTAGGTAGATGGAAACATAACTCTTATCTATAGGAATTGGTGTGCCCAGCTAAATGGTCTATTCATCTCTGAATGCACTCAGGTGTTAGAAATAACATGATAATCATTGAACAAGCATTTCTCGGAATCATCAGAATCATATCACTTTCTATTTTTATTTTTGCAATTTTGTGTTTCTCTAAGTGATTTGGTGGGGCCCAGTACCAAATTGTTATCGCCGCCAGGATGAAATAGAGTGTTGAGTTCTAGCTCATTTTTAATTATTATTTAATAAAAAAAGAATTGATACTGTGTTTCCCCTGTCTCCGTCGCGTAAGCAAGCGTGGAATGCAGGATCCATGGGAACTATCATGTAGCATTAAAAAAAATAAAAAAGAATGAAAAAAGAAAAGAAAAAAAAAGAAAAAAATATTATGTATATAAATAATAATAATAATAAAAATAGGATTCATCCTGGTACCGACCTTCAGACAGATATGGGTAACACCGTTCACCTTAGTCAACATATGCACCATTCATTACTTCTATTTCCATCTTCTAATCTATCCCTGTGTTTGAATTTAATGATTTTGATCAATATGAATGTTCAATGATTATTTGAGTAGAGTTGCATTTTTATATGAATTTTAGTACGCTGAGTGCAAACTCGTGTACAATAATTGGATTTATACAGGGTAATGATTCTTATAGTCGTAGAATTTAGTATGCCAACTAAATAGCTTGTTTAGTGTCTATCCTTAATCGTTCACATGTAGCTAAAATTTGGATTAAAAGTTTTGTGGGTATACCTCTTGTAAACCCTCACGAGACTATAACTCGTCCGCTAAGGCCACTTAGGGGTTTAAAGGCTTATTACATATGCTAAATGTAGTCGCGATTCCTGCGAAAGTGAGTTAGGATTTTATTTTCTAGATTAGATTTTCTCGAGGACTAGCAAATAATAAGTTAGGGGGTATTTGATAGATACGTTTTCGTGTCTAATTTGTTCTTGATTTTTGTTCTTTGTTAAAACTCAATTTTGTACTAATATTGTGATTTTATGTAATAATAGGTATTTATGGAAAAATAACATTTGGGAAAAATTGGCATGGAAAATTGATTAAGGCACCCATACTTTGGATTTGGGGCACCCATGCCCAAATTCAAAGTAAAATGCAATGGCGGGAAAATTTGGTTATACTCTGCTGAGATTCTGGGTATAGTTTTCACGTGATTTTTGGGCTAAAAATCATAGAGAATGATTTACATGATCATTTCATACCAGAAGATGCGTGAAAATCAGAAGAGAAATCAATCAAAGCATGATTCCAGGAAAATATTGTTTTCTCTCTCTCGAGGAAGATATTCTCGGAAATTATTTGAATGAGAGAATATCTTCCCATAACTAGTATCTCATCACCATTTATTGCTATAAGAGAGGATGAAAAGATACTCAGAGATACAGAGAATAGAATCGCATCAGAAATTGAAGAAAAAATTCATCGGGTATCATTTTCCTGTGAATGAAAATATCTGGAGATTTTTGATGTGTTGAAGTATAAAAAGAGGCATCGAAGCATCATAGAGGGAGAGGAAGCTTAGGGTAAGGTTCAAAAATTAGAGAGAAAAGCTCAAAATCCCATTCACAATTCTCTGCTGCTGCTGCTGCTGTTCATCACGTAAAGGAGAAGAAGACGCATAGTACATTCAGAAAGAGTCGCAGAACCCGTGGCTAATACATTTGAAGATTACAACGCTAAGAAAATGTAATACCCCGATTCGGAATATAAGTAGTGGTTTGTCCTTTCCTAACACCGAGGCCTTTTCAGCAGAACTGGCTCATAGTTGGTAAAAAGCTCTGCAGTTAAACGTGCTCGGACGGGAGTAATCTAGGGATGGGTGACCTCCTGGGAAGCTGCTGCTGGATAACCGCAGCGGTGCCCGTTGAAAACCCCACACTGCCGGATAACCGCAGTGGCTAAGTGGGGACAATATCGGTGGAAGGTCGGGTCATTACAAAATGGTATCAGAGCCGACGACGGAACACCTGCCGAGGGTGAGAGAGTACGCTGGACGGAGTATTCCAGGTATTGGTCTCATGGGTGGCAGGGAACGTCAGAGATCTGGGCTTGTATATTCTGGAGCCGAGGACGGCTCCAATTTAAAGGTGGTGGTATTGTAATACCCCGATTCGGAATATAAGTAGTGGTTTGTCCTTTCCTAACACCGAGGCCTTTTCAGCACAACTGGCTCAGAGTTGGTAAAAAGCTCTGCAGTTAAGCGTGCTCGGGCGGGAGTAATCTAGGGATGGGTGACCTCCTGGGAAGCTGCTGCTGGATAACCGCAGTGGTGCCCGTTGAAAAATCCCACACTGCCGGATAACCGCAGTGGCTAAGTGGGGACAATATCGGTGGAAGGTCGGGTCATTACAGAAAATGTCATATTTCCTATAGCTGCTTCTGCAACATTTAATTTGAATCAGAAATACTTTTTGTAACAGTGATTGCAATAACATTTATAATCGTTACAGTTTTTTCTGTTTCATTCGTTATTGTTTATTTTCTTCTTCCAATTATAATTGTGAGCAAATGAAAAATATGAGGAGCTAAACCCCATCTCTGAGGCGATGGTGGAAGCTATTTTTTCCAAAAAAAAAATATGATAATATTTATTTAATTAATTTTTGTAATTATTTGATGATTATTTGCCTTAAATAAAAATTGATTTAATAATTTTTATAGAGTAATTGTGATTTCGTTAGATGGTTTATGCTTTGCCTAGGGTTTAGATATTCCATGCTTTTGTTATACAATTGCTATTTTAAGAATTTACTTATTGCAACATTTTAGAATCGAATTAAAATTTAAAATTGCATGATTTTAATTATTGAATTTAATCGTTATTAAAATTGGAAAAATAGTGGAAACCTAGCCTCAGTATTCTCTAAAATTGATTATCATCTTTACTTGAGTTTTTATTATTCTTAGTTTTAAAAATTAAATTTAAATCCAAATCTTCACAAGTCTTAACGAACTTTTCTTACCACTTTACGAATTACATCATGTGTCACCCCCAGAAATGATGACAAGGCACCAATGATTAGACCAACCGGTGATGTGGCAGTGATGATGTGACTGATAGGTGCATAAATCATAAATTTAATGTAGTTTTTCCTGACCCTTATGTGCTATATTTGAGTGAATTACTAGGTATTTTGATTACTTTCGAAGTTTAGTTGTCTTTTCAGGTTACAGTCCGGAAATCCGCAGAATGGAGCTTAAAGAGAAGAATTACCGAGGAGCCAGTAAAACTCTGCTGAATTTAGGCCTTTCACCATCCACAGTGTAGGAAATTGAATTACAAAGCCAACGGCGAAAGAACGAGGTCATTCTGATCTCGTATGAGGAAGATATGGGCAAAGCCACATAGTGGCTAACTTGTTGGTGCTGCCAGCGCCCAGGCGCTAAAGTGCGCTTGTGCTAAGTGGTCATGTGGAGGTGTTGTTGAGCTAGAGTGGTCCGAGTGGAAGGTGGCTAGCCTAGGTGGACTCATGGCTAGCTTGTGGAGGTTCTATGGGACTAGGAAAGCTTTGGAGTTGCCATATCTTGTGGGGCTGTTACAGCGTAATTCAAATCAGCTGTTACAGCGTAATTCAACCTTGTAATCAATATTTTG
>JAJJMC010008370.1:7584479-7683523 GCA_023531435.1 Papaver californicum | reverse complement strand
GAACCAGTTGATCAGATAAATTCAAGAGCACCTCTTTCTTGCCTCAGAATTCCTACCACATTTAGATCACTCTCTGGTACTAGATCTACCCCTCAAAAACTCAAAGCAACACCATCTACAGGAACCACTTTTTACATAATTATTCATGCTTGTTGTAGGATGAAACAAATATAGAACATTGGATTTCTTTTTCTGTAAATCTTAGTTTCACTTTCAAATATTTAATTTCGACTCTGTTATTTAGAACATAGAAAATCTAGAGAGAATGAAATACCAGGCATGCTCGATTTGTATTTGCTTTTCTCTAGTATTATAAGTCATATGGGTTTCCGGACTGTATTTTGGCTGCTGGTCCATTCCTCTTCTGCCCTCCACCACGTAATCAGACATTAGTTTTATAGATAATACTCCTTCCGTTTCTGAAAAAGTGTTACTATCACTTTTTTAAATTGGTCTATTTTTACACCAATTTAAAATAGTGATAGTAATTATTTTCCCGAAACGGAGGTAGTATTAAATTAGGAGCCCTCATATCTTATAACCCATACTTAAAATAAAGACTCCTTGACCTCCCTCCAAAGAAAATAATAATTACTATAATTTTTTTATTTTAACCTTTTCTTTGGAAGTCCTCGTAACTTGTAACCCACAAATTACTTAAGTACGACTCCTAAATTTCCAAATAGTGCTTCTTATTAAGACAACTTATTACCATTCCAATAAAGAATCATCAAATCCGGGCCCAAGTCGCTAGCAGGAAATTTAATTATCTAAGAAAACTATTTGACCCACTGCAGTAATAGATTAAAGAGATTCTAACAAGTGGTGTTGCCTGGGGGTGAGCATGGGCCGATATGGACCGGTTTTCACCTCATCCTTATCCAATCCGATTCATTACGGATTTTAAATTTAGCATCCAATCCAGCATCCAATGGATGTACGAATAAACGGATTGGATACGAATAATCCAATGAATTTGTTTGGTAATTAAAATTTATAATGGAGAAATAAAGCTTGAGATGTGATAGTTTCTTTTTTTGCTTTGTTTCTTCGTTGCTCTTAAAAGATAACAATACAATGCAATATATTGAAATATGGGTAACTTGGGACCTAACTAGAAAGGACCTAGCACTGTATAACTCTTTCACGTTAGCAACTAATATCTAATGAAATTACAGGATATAATGAAATCAACCCCACCAGAGAACAAAGTAATGAAAAAGGTTTTACCAATGGAGTTGCGACTACAACTAGGGGTTAGCATTTGGGATCGAAAAGAAACTATTACATCTCAAGTTCGATTCTTTCTCAATCTAATGGGTTTGGATGTCTAACGAATTTTCATGGTTGCACCCAGACCCAATCCGTAATCCGTGTATTTCAAAAATCTCATCCGCATCCAGCCCATTGGCGAACGGTCTAGATATCCATCAGCAAAAATACGGTTGGTCCGGATAAAATCCGCAGATTCCGAGCCAAATGCTCACCCCTAGACTGTTGCCAATGATAAAAGTCATTTCTTCTCCACCAAAAAGCCCATTAACATTGTACCAGCCTGGATTCTTGAAATGTTCCACATTCCTCCTTGATAGAGATAACCCTTCTTGAAATCAAAACACCAACCTCTGGACTGAAAAGAAGATGACCCTACAATAAGATCTCTCGACAGACGAAACTGGGGTTTTGGACCACCCAATATCAATACCCAAATTGTGTCAAATTTCTCCACAATTTTGACACCAAGATTGCCCTTACTTTTGCAAGTAATTATAAGCACTAGCAAGAGCATTCTGGCCTAGTTAACCAGCCAAAACAAGTTCACCAAATATTTGCATCTAGGTTCACCATCAGACGAAGTCAAGCACACAGTAATATAAGATCCCATTTCAACTATTAGCGAACCGGAATGCTAAGCACACTAAACAATTCTTGTAATGTGAACATCAGACCATGTAAGACTTTTTCTTAATAATCTGAATCATTATGGCAAGCACGCTGTAAATGAAGGGTGGTTCACTACAAATAATTAGTACCCCACTCATCACTTGTGGCAAGTAAACAAGCTACCTTTCCTTCTACCTTCTCTTTATCATTTGCTTCTACCTTCTCTGCATACTTAATGCATTATGGTGCCAACATATATATACATGGAGACAGCTGTTCACTCAAACACAAAAAACCGTGTGCATTATGTGCCAGCCAAACATAGCCCAATATCCACTGCGTTAGATGTCTTCAACTGTGAAGGCCCCAAAATATAAGTGACTGTCACTGATCAAAATAGAACTGAAACCGAGTACAACAGTCGAGAAATATAGATTCAACTTCCAAGGTCCTTCGACAGCTCCAAAAAGCACCTAGTAGGTGTTCTGTTACAGTAGTTGGTTGTGGTTCATCTAATCACCTTGTAGTTCCTGCCTCTAATTAGACATACAAACCACAACTCGCTCTTGGAATTAACAAAGACGAGGCGGGACATTTAAGTTTCACCATACAACTTTCCACCAAATGAAACCTAACCCATAATATAATGCTGGTTCCACCCTGGGTGTATACAAAGTAAGCCACAGATTTAGTCTCCTTTTGATTCCTGAGAATCTCATCTAGAAGGAAAAGCAACTCTAGTGAAGATAAGTATTTAAGTGGATTCAAAGGGTGATTATTACCCTTTAATGTATCCCTTTGCACTAGGAGACATTCATCAACAAGATACTCCTCTCCAGTTGCTAAAAGTGGCATACTAGAGTTTGTTTGCCCTTTGCACCAGTATAGAGTGTATAACATGGTTTTCTACTTTCTATCTCACCTAGGTTTGACAGTTTCACCAAGAACCAACTCAAAGTAATTAGCATTGAGGAAGTCCTTTAGGAAAGAGAATGACAAGGTTCCTGAATCTTACTATAGTTGCCAAAAAGAAAAAGTAGATCTTCACCAGAGGACTTCAAAGGTTATATTAAGGGAGTACACCAAGAGATTAGCAATTGCAAACTAGTGTGTTCCAAAGAACTATGAATAAGGAGCAAGAAACTTGGACATGATTGGCTTCAGTTGAAGCAAACTAGAAAGTGGAAATTCATAATTGCCGAGATGTGGGTAATCGCCAAGACAACCTTTTATGGAACAACTTAAGTCAAAAAGGGACTAGAGGATCTGGTTAGGGACATTTATCATTTACCACAGGGTGATGAACTGACATTACCGTTTACAGCAAGGATCAAAACAAACTCAGAATGATATACCATATTAGTAATAATCCAAGAAAGTGTAATGAAGGCAACATATGAAGAGATAGTATACCAAATAATCTAGTATCCTCTAATTTATATTCTACTGAAGAGTTGCAGCTAACTTTTAAGGTTATCTATAGCCAATGCTTAAAAGAGCGATTTAGCAAAGTGAAGAGGTCTCCTAGTAAAGCGCAAAACGATGCTTTGAAGCGTTATCGAAGCGTTGCCTCGCGAAATTTATGTTTAGAAGAACTTGTAAATCTATTTGAAACTTTCATCATCTGAGTGCCATATCTCCAAAAGCTGGATCTGTTTTTGTAGACTTCCTAGCCTGGCTAGCCATTATGGAAGAACAGAAGATCGCAGAAGAAGAGAAGTTGTTAAGACCGGCTTGTTTACTTCACTTCTCTTGACAGTTGGCTTGTTGAAATAGTTTCTAAGGTTTATTTTTTAAGGTTCTAGAAAAGAAAAAGAAACGTCCAAGGCTTTAACTTTGGGCTTCAAAGCCCAACATATGTTCCCCTTCTCAGACATATACTCAGGGCATTAAACTTGCGAAGCGTGGAAGCGCCTGGAACGCCTTGTTAAATCATGTTTATAGCTAATGATTTTGCTCACATATGTACTACGATCAAATTCTAAATCAACCTAAGACTTTTATTACCCAAAGTTTAATTTGAAAGAACCCTAAAATATGTTTCCGTGTTAGACTCCAGGGAGTTGGAGTTCAAACTGTTTCTAGTCAGCACACTATTGAACTGCACTTATGTTATATATTATGCTGAAAGAAAACCCCACTTAGCTCAGGTATACAGTCATTAAGTAACTACTTCATTAGATGACTAACTTTGAAAGAAGACGCAGAAATTCCAACTTAACTAATCGGCAAGTAGTGGAACCACTATGTATTTCACAATATAGAAGGATATATTTCATCTAAAAGAGTCAGAAAGAATTCATCAACAGACCAAATAATAAACAATAGTTCATGGTATAAAACTGCAACGTATTAGCCCAAGTAAAAAAATAAAGTGTTACTTGAGGAATCTTACCCAAGTTCAGATAAAATACTTCTAGCATCTCTTACGGCTGCACTTACAGCGTATAACGTCATCTTTTTCACCTGTGAATGGAGAGAACGTTAACCCCGAGAATCCACTACCCCATCACGCGACTTAAATCAGCAAAAATTACTATGATCCACTTCACATTTTTGAATTTTCAATCATTGAACTAGTCTTATAAAAAAGCAGGTAACGGAAGGAAGATTGGCAGCTTACTTCAAAAGCTTTCGATCATAGAGGAGTTCAATGGTTTGGGTTTACTAATTACAAAATGCGCGAGGTTTTCATGTAACAGAAGCATGCTTTTATGATATTAAAAAAAAAGGTTTAACACCAGCAGACAATGAATGCAAGTTTGATGAGGAAAGTGACAGAGCAGAGATGGAAATAAACGGTTAACTACTATTAAATGCAAAAAAAAAAAAAAAATATTATGTCCAAACCCCAAATATTGCTGACTTGATTCAACAGGATAGTCATTAAGTTATAATATACTGACGTGAATAAAAACAATTATACAAAGAAAACCTGCAAGTTAGTCCAGACTGGAATCTCCAGGCAAGCATATGGCAACACAAAGACATCATAAGTAGTCAAGGACTTCTCTTCAAGTCTAACTCGATTGGCAGACTTACTTATTGCACCAAATAGTCCAAATGAGCTCAAGACCGACTGGAAGCAAGAGCCTGATCCAGTATCACCAGATACACGCCTTGCTCTGATATGCCAGTAATGGTTTGGGGAGGCAGTATGCTAGACTAAGAGTATCAGATATGCTACAGGTATATGCCTATTCAAACTCTACTAGGATACAAGGTTCGCTTGGGATCTTAATCGGATATGCCAGATAGCAAAATAGTACTAATGCAGGTATCTAATTGACAGGCATATAACAGTACAGTATCATTTATACCAAAATTATATCATAGATACTAAATTAGTACTAATACAGGGGGATAGAACCACATAGGTCATCCTGTATCTGACAATTTGGACCAAAAATCCTATTCTTCAATTTTGGAGGGTCAGTATGCTAAAAAATCCTAAAATGATAAGTATCAGATCGCGATTTCCAGGGGAGTGACAGTATCTTATAACATTGCCCTGATCCTCCTACCAAGTACTCTGAATTCAACCCCTCACACAAAACATACACATTGATCAAGAAAAACCAGCGTCAATTGCATATCACTACGTACTCAAAGAAAATAAATCTCTATGAAATGGTAGGAAATCATACCTCCAGTTTATCTTCCTTCGCCCTGTGCCCTTTGGGGAGCAATCGAAACTCCTCGGTCAACCGAATGCATTCTTGGACATTATCAGGGGATACGAAGTCCATTGCTACTTTAATGCATGACTGCAAATATGAGAGACAGAGAGAGCAATGAACTTATAAGATCAAAGAAGTGCAAACAGTTACCAAAAAAAGAAAAAGAAAAAAGGAGGCTACAAAAAGCAACTGATGAAATCGTGCATAGAGCCCACCAGCTGGACCACCAAATGTTTTGGAGCTTGTACCAACTGAGTCACCTTTTCAGTTTAAGCTTATAAATTGGATGCTAAACCTTTCCAGTAGGAAATATTAGCTTTTAAGATAAATCTTATAGCCTCCGTTGATAGGCTGTTACTATTAACCTTCTCATACAAATCCTACATGCTCAGTTTGTGGTCTGCTTAATAATATAATTAAAAAATGTATAAACTACTGAACATACATCCGTTCTTATTCACAATTAGATATGTTATCATTCAAACTGGATTAAATTCTATCAGTGTTGAGTTGAACCCATATGACTGCATTGGATGCCAAGGGAGAACAAACTACCACCCTCATTTTATAGGATCTGCCCTGGTCCAGAATCATCAATCACTTACCTTAAAGCAAGGATGAGCAACAACACTATTTATCAATATTAGCAAATAATTTGAAAGTTTTATGGTTTTGTTTGGAGGTTCCAAAGGTTTTGTTGTTAATTTTCAATAATCAAACAAGATTGCTTCTTGTTTCTGAAATTGAATTGAGCAGTGTTTATGTTCATAAACTACAGGTTTCAAGAATATGATAATCTAACATGAATGTAAATACTTTTCATCACATGGGTATATGGTTTTTAAAGCCCCTAAAAGCAGCTTAAAGAGAAGCCGCATATATATTTTAATAGATATATATAAAAACGAATTTGGTGCATCATTCAAACTAAAAGCAATCTTATCAAAGTTAGTTTACATTGCGTACTAAATATATCAACCTGTCTATTTCGCACTTGATGAGGACAACCTGCTGGAATGAAAACAGCCTCACCAAGGTACTGATTAAATGTCCACGGTTCCACGTCTGCAGAAAAAATCTAGCTGTTAAATTTCATCAACTTTTTGCAAATTTATAGACCCTACTACAACAGAGATAAAGATTCACTTACTAAACTCCTCCTTCAATTGTTTCTTGTGCTGTTCATTCAAGTAGAAGGTCTGGTCATGAATAGGATGAACGACCTGAAGCAATCATAGTAAGACATTATTGAAAATGTCCAACAGCATAAGAATGGCACAAGGAGAAGCAAATTCTACACTCACCGAACCAACAGGAAGACTATTGATATGACGAAATTCTTTCGAGTGTTTGTGCAAGTACTCAGTTAACTTAGGCACATCCTGCCTGCGAAAGATGTCCCAAACAGCACCTCCCCTACCGATATCTGAAGTGCCATTACCTTGAAGAGAATCATTCACCCTATTTAAACCTGGTTTCTCAGACTCTTTTACACAATTATCTACTGAAATGGAAATCTCTAAGCCCTTTCTCTTGCTGGAAATCTTTTTTGACTCTGTTGAGATCAAGGTGTTAACATATTCTTTATTGGATAAATCTTTTTCAGCAGTCATTCCATTCTCAGAATCATGCACGTTGTTTGTAAAGTGGTGTCTACCTACACTCTCCATATTAACATCACTGACCCCTTCTACTCCAGACTTATCTGCTGTTCTAGTCTCCTGATCTCGGTAACCATGCAATACATTATCCTTATCATCAGTTGTGCAGAGTAATGTTTTCTCTCTAACCTTATACTGTTGCACATCTGACTCACTTTTCTTGCCAACATTCATTTCTCGCACTAATATAGGCTCGTGATTGTCACTACAGTCTGAAGAGCAGCACTTTTCCAGTTGTTGACCTTGAACTGGAACCCTTGACTTATGTTCTTCAAGCAAGTGGGCTGTTGTATCAGCAATCTTCCCACCGGGAGGTAAAGCAGGGTTTTCTGCACCGAGAAGTTCTTCTGGAACCGGTGATAATTCCAATGACAAGGAATCTGACAAGTGCAAGGTCCTCACAGATATATTTTTGGGTTCCGGAAAAGAATCCCCTGCACAATTTTGTCCCTCTGCACCTCCAGTTTCTATTACTTCTCCAGAAATGTGTTTGAGGGGCAGTTTGTCCAATTGATTTTCGCCTTTACTGACTTTTTCTAGGGAAGGAGAATAGAGGTCATCAGCAAATGGACTTATGATAGGCGCATCCCGCATGGCTTCAGCTTCAGGCCTGCAAAGTGGTTTTTGCCTTTCTCCAGCAGACTTATCCAAGGTTCCATTTTCACTGACACCAAAATCACGAAAATCTTCAGCTTCATGTAATTTCTTCAATTTAGTTATGCTATTAAGTTGCCATGGAGCGATCTTCACTTCCATCGTATGTGTAAGCACATTTACCTAAGCAAGGATGATGTTACAAACTTACAATTAGAGCATGATTTATAATGGCTGATAAGTAAAGATTGCTATAGACCACGTAAGTTGTATTGTGCAAAAAAAAGAACTGTGACAGAAATGGATGGAGAGCAAAGAACGAGTGATTTGTCCAACAGTTACCTGAAAGTCAAACACAGAAGTGCCTAAAAGGATAATGTGACTTATCCAATAACAGATAGAAAGGTAGTAAGAAAAAGACAAATTTGAAGCATAGAAATTTCACTTGTACCAATTAAGCCGTTACTTTAAAGAATGAAAGGAGTAAAGTTTCCTAAAAGAAAGTGTACCGCATCCGACATATCACAATGCAGCTTTGTAACTGAATCACCTCTACCGAGCTCTTCTGGAAAACCGTACGCGATGTATGTTTTTGGTCCTAAGTCTGGCTTCAAGCAGCTCTCAGGAAGCTTTGTAGCAAGATTAAATAGGCCATATGATGGGTGAGTATAATCACTATATGGGAGCGCTGTGATGAACTCAGCTCCATGCCGTGGCAAGCGATCTTCAAATGCAGTTGACGAAGGCCAATCTTTCAGCTTCAACATCTCAGGCCACTGATTTCTATGCATACGCCCTTCTAAGTAGCCTGTAAAGAATTGGTGAATGTTGATTTCAACCTACAAAAGTAAACAAACGGTAAGTAAAAGTAGACTGTACAATTACAATTTGGATATACAAGTAATAACTGCAGAATAGTGCAGATTTTTTTGCTGAATCAAGTATCCCTATTATCATAAAACTATACCTTTTTCTAGCACATTTATGTTTTCTGGATAAGTTGGTGTGAAAGAAAAACTAAACTGTTATCCTACGGCCAAGTTGCAAAATGATTTATATCAAATCAGACGAGAAAGATTAGAAAATGAAATTGTATAATTCAAAATCAAACTTAACAAACATAAGAAATGGCCAACCTCACACCAATCCAAGCAATCAATGGCCTTCACACTTCGTGTCTCCTCTTTGAGCTTTCGTACAGCGCTAGTCTCTCTAAAAGCCCTCCACATGACCATTGGTTCCCAACTAAGACCAGAAGTTTTTTCAAGAACGTTTCTGACAATTACAGGTTCACCCTTCATCCAATGTGTTTGAAAATGCTCAGTTTCATCATCCCTTAGTTGTACAGCATCAGGGCAATACACATAGTTGTCATGACCACTCTTTCTATAAGCTGCCTGCCTGACTACAGAACATTGTTTTTCATTTTCTGCCTCGCTACACGAAGAACACCCCGTGAAAGTATCACCGTCTGGGAAGTGAAATTTGTTGGTAAGCTCCTCAGCACCAGTAAGCAGTTTGCCTACCCAATTGGTTTTAAAGTTGCGTTTCAGTGCAAGTTTCTCAACCCCACAACCACCGCGTTCTTTCGGAGGGCAGGGAATGCTACCATTGGCATTCGCTTCCCATTGAGGAAACTCAGAAGACTTTGTCGTCTTACAAACTTTTGCTTTGAATACTACTTCACTCTCTGAACCTGGGCTTTTCTTAGGTGCCTTCCTTTTGTTTTTCACATCTGTGCCTTGCCCAGAGGCTCTTACAACAAAATTTCTGTGAGAAGATTCTGCTTCTCCACCTCCAGGCTGACAACCATCCCTCAATTCTCGACAACATGTGAGACATAGATCATAAAAACATTCGGGGTTCAGGCAACTTCTGTGGAAGTCAAAAATGGAAGTACTGCAATTGTCGCTGCAGCCAGTGTGCATGAAAAGCAATGGAAGATAAGAAATCCAAAATGAAGGATGTCTTGCGCACAAAAGAAATCAAATACAATGAGTCCAAGTAAGTGAACCCTTAGTGCTGCCAGACTAGTGCCTAAACAATAACAATCAAATGGCAAACTAAAATATTTCACAAAACAACAAAATCGACACATCAATTTCTTCACTTGCCTTCTCCCTCTTGTCACATCCTTAGCCAACTAGCCTCCAACAAATGTTTTAATCAGGATGTAGGACTATCCAGCTTTTGAAACTGTTCAACTATTCAATCAAAATATATTGGGTTCGTAAATCATATTCAAAGATCACATAATATGAATTATGGACACCCAACAAGTGTTACACTGTTTCTAAATACAAAGTTCCACCAGTTCTAAGGACTGATAATCAGTATCATTGAAACTCTGTTTGGGGTATCCTTAACTCTGCTATTCAAAAGGAGCATTCATCTCATTTCTTCCTTAACAAAATTCTCTCTGAAGCACAGCACATCAGCATTATACTAACACAAAGACAATACGGTAAACAGTATCAGACATGCAAAATAATCAGAAGGAAAGACTCTACTTAAGATAATGAATCCACATTACGAAAAGTTGAAATAGTCACTAACCCAGTCACTGCAAACAAACTAAAAACGGTAGAGAGACAACAAAATGATTTCACAAGAAAGGTAATTTCAAAATCATCTCCACAGATAAACGAAAGCCACAGCGGTAGTAAAAGGTAAACCACATGATAATCTTGAACCATTTTTAAATTTAAGAATTTACCAGTATTGGCGCTCATCGCCACCAGGTTTACACCTTGTTATATCAATTTCGTCCTTTTCAACTCCTGAAGTATAAGACAACAAATATCCAATGATGTTGCCACTGGCAAACCTATTGAAAAAAAGAAAGAAGCCTCAGTTCAGGTTACTAAGTTACCCTGTATCTTGGCTTCCATCTCAATTTCAAAGTTTTGCTCCATGTGAATTTGCCTGAGAAGAGGTAAAACCCTATGGAGCAAGTATAGCAGCCGCTCCAGCCTCACATGAGGGTCTGTTATCGGAGGTTTTGCCTGTTAAAAGAGAACAGCAGATTTTACGTAAAGGTACCAGAGTATTGCTGTATAACATAAGATTGAAAGCACATACAATCACTATGTCTGCCCTTAAGCATGCTTTGCAGTTGCAGTTGCGACAGCAGACAGGACATCGATTCTCAATTTCTTCTTTTGTTTTATCTGGATACCTGTTAAACTTTAAGGTCAACCAATATGAACATAAACAGCTATAAACAATATATACAGAAAAGAGGCAAATTTTTACAAGGAAAGAAAAAACATAAGACATCAGAAGAAAAAAAATGATTATGCTTAAACATCCATTATAGCCACATATACAAAAGCCAATATTAGAATAGTACCATAAAACCTCTAACCTAGAAAAATAACTTATAACATTACCGTTGAGTAGTCGGTACAATATTCAAAGTAAACTTCCTACCATTAAAAGTTCCTAGATTACACGCTCCTGATATATTAGCAGTTGTATACTGAGCAAAATAACGAAGAGAAACTGATTTTTCTAAAGTTATCTTTACCACTTTGAGAGGCAAATGTAGCAAAAGCGCTTCGTGCACTGGGAGCAAAACACAACACTTCCTTTGTCATTCCGTTGACACTGGTGGCACATTAAGCTCTGACCCCCTTTTCTCTTACTAGCAACATCCTAAAATATGAAAGGTTTTGTTAAGAGATTGCATTCCAGGCTGCATCTGCTAAATTTAATCTTAAGAGAAGCTATGTATAAACCGCTGATCTCCAGCGCAGAAAAATTAGTACATTAAGAACTAAGAGCAACCCAAAACAGTCATGCTCATGCACTTTAGTGTCTCAAATTACAAGTTTTGCGACTTTGCTGACCTAGTGTTGTGCCAAAATCTGGTCAACTAGAATGAACATGTATTAATGAAGTATAAAAAACAATCAGACTTCCACCCACCAGTACTTCATGTTACCTAGTCAAGTGCAGAACTGCTTTAAGTGAATTTTACACGCACTGTTAATGATAATGAATCAAATGATAATTTAAACTGATGATGATGTCGTGACATTTACATAATAAATATCCTTATATTTATAATAAAGAAAGGCGAGCCTTCTTACTGATAAGGGAATTATCATCAACGTGACCTTGCTGTATCAAGGCATTGTATGCCTTCACTTATATTTGATCAATTCCAGAAGGACAGAAGTTCCAACAGTAACCGAGTCAGGTGGTTAATTTTGTTCAGATGATTA
The DNA here is from genome assembly GCA_023531435.1 of Papaver californicum. Classification (NCBI taxonomy): domain Eukaryota; kingdom Viridiplantae; phylum Streptophyta; class Magnoliopsida; order Ranunculales; family Papaveraceae; genus Papaver; species Papaver californicum. The sequence continues at coordinate 7,671,475 of JAJJMC010008370.1, read as the reverse complement.
AATGTAATAAGCCCTTTCCTTGTTTTCCTTATCATCACCTTTGAAACAGATCCTAAAGGGTCAAATCATATGCATGCTGTCCATGAGCCGCAAAATCTGGACAAATTAACCAACTTGTACCGAGACTACGCTAAATATCCTTAATGCCGTTTTAAGGAGGGAACATGTGTGTAAAAGGACTGTTTGCACTTGATTACAAAAAGTAACTTCATGGAACCTCATAGTCATGGTCTTGCCTTCTGTATCAAAAGAGTTTATAGAGGTTTAACAATTATGTAAATTTTAAAGAGCCATGTACCATGGAAACTAACCAAAATTTGATCATGTTTGCAAATATGCTGAAGAAACATCAGAGCAGTTCAAGAATGCCCTAAAAGAACAAGTCATGCTGCAAATATTCAAGCACAAACAACATATTTTCCAGGAAATTGTTTACCTTAGTCACAATTTTTCTATCTTCTGAAGATTCTATCACTCTTTTACTGGAATTTGACTGTTCTTCATTAGTATTCTTCTTCTGTCCTTCACTAGATTCAACCAATAAGCTAGGAGAATTTACTTCTTTCGTAGGGGAACCAATTTTCCTAGCTTTCCTAAGTCTACTCTGTCCTTCCCCGTAATCTCTTCTCTTTTCAACAGTGTCTACAAACACTTCATCAGAATTAATCCTTGGTTTCTTATAGAAATTAATCGTCTCCTTCTTGTCACCAGAATCTAATTTCTTCAATTTACGAGATGAAGAAGAAGAAATCTCTTTGTCCTCCTGCCTTTTCTCCACGACTCCATTCATTTCACTACGGGTTCTTTTTTTCATTTTCAAATCCATTTCAATTTTTACAGAAACAATCTCCCTATCTTGGATCCTCTGCTGATTTCGATTTGGTTCCTTGAGAGTTTGTTTCTCATCACATATATACTTCTTCGACTCTCTATTTTTAACAACTTGATGTTGATCTGATGAGGAAGAATCCATGGATGAAAGATCTTCGGCTAAAACACCCCAAAATAGACAAATATGGAGTCTTTTAAGGGTTAAAAAAATTGATTTTACGATTGTGTTGTGCCTTACATTTCAGTGCAAGTCGTTTGGACAACCACCGAACACTTAATTTTAATGGGGGCATGTGTCCATTTTAACAATAATCGGTAACATAATCGGTAAGAGTGGGACGACTTTAACACGGATTAAAGATCAAATTAACTCTTTAGTCCGGAAATTCAAAGCACAGCGGCGTGAGTAAATCTAGGGTTTAGTTTGGATTTTCCACTGTAACAGAGTGAATTTGGTATTTAATCCGGACTAAACTTGGTTTAGTCGGGCGGTTTCGTAGCCTTCCGCCTGATGGTAAGCGGATGCGTAGTTAACCACCTGGCATCAAGCGCCATTCTAAGACTCCGCTTAGAAACACGGGTGGTAACCTAGGACTCCACCTGATCACGCGCTAACCTAAGACTACACCTGGTGGAGCGAGCGTTTGGGATCACGCCCACTACCAAGCGCAACGCTAGAATACCGCCTAGTTGGAGCGTAATCCTAGGATACCGCATATACCTAAACGTTTTTCTAGGACACCGCTCAGTTAGTATTAGTGAAGTTACCATTGTGTGGAGCGGCATGCTAAGGCTACGCTTGAATTTGTAATTAGATTAAGCGTAAACCCATTAAACATTAGTTTGTAATTCTACATGCCATCAGTTACTAATTAAACATTTCAAACTAATTAAACTTTAATCAAACTAATTAACCTAATGAATAGACTAATTAAACTTTAATCTAAAGTTAATGAAATTAAACAAAGAAGTTAATCTAAACTTTAATCTAATTAAACAGACTAAGGCGGGATGCTAGGAGTTAACCAAGAAGTTAAACTAAATAAAGTTTAATCAAGTGGGATGCTAGGAGTCCGTTTGGATTTCTAGGCGGGATGCTAGGGCACCGTCCATGTTTTTCCGTACACACTTCCCTCGCACATGTACACAATCGATCAGGCGTGATGCTGGCACACCGCCCCATCAGACGTTTCTCTAGTGCTCCGCCCGTCTCTTGGGTGTGGTCCTAGGAGACCGTCCACCATCAGGCGTTATCTTCTGTTTCCGCCCCACATCGAGCGTTCAGCTAGGAGTCCGCCTCGCGCAAGCGTTTTGTTAGGATCACGCCCGTCTCAACAAGCGATACGCTAGGACACCACCCAACACCAGACGTTATTTTAGAGCACCGCCCGACCATATACCGTTGTTCTTGGGCCGGATCAAAGACTAAAATGTCATTTGGGATACTCGTCCCACTGTAGACGCCCTAAAGGATACCAATAGTATTTCCGAGGGTCTTAATCTAGAAATCCATTGGTTAAATTATTTTATTTATATAATTAATATCATCCCGTTAATACTAATATCTCCCTTAATCAATCTATATTTTAACTTGGTTGGGGATTATTTTGGGTTTTTTTATTGGTATGTCCTATTTTGAAATGTTGTTTATAAGATAGTATCATTTTTTCTTACTTACAAATTTTTCTTCTCACATGAAATTCTATGCCGTTACAAGTTAACAATCGTTAATTTATATGTGTTAATTTTAGGGACTTTAAAGATGATAATATGTCCTTCATTAAAATTTTATACTTTTATCTGATCAACTAAGCATTCTATTCTTAGTATCCTTTATCATCCTCTTGTAAGATAGAACTAGACAGAAAAACTTTAAAAATCCAAAAAAATAAAGGAGGGCAAAAAATTTTAAGCATATATCCAAACATGAAAACAGCCAGCAGATAAACCCCAAACCTAAATAGTTTTAGAAACAACCAAATTAAGACAACAAATGAAAAGAAAAAAAGAAATAGAAATCTTAAACGTCTTGCTTCCAAACTAAAAGCAATAGTTAGATAGGGGCGATTAAGATAAGATGGGACACCAAAATAATTTATTGCTGAGCCGTATGAGGTAGGAAACTCTCAAGTACGGTTCTAAGGGATATATAAGACAACCTAATAAACTAGCTCTAAATAAGCTCTTTTCCACCGAATACAAACTATAGTATCATAGTTTTCTTTGGCTTCTTAGTCTTTGGTGATTGATTCACACTGAAGGTTTGGATAATTCTTCCAGTATCTGAAGGTATGAGTAAAGACATGTGTTCCTTTGATAGAGAATCTAGCAGGTGGATTCACAACCTTGTGCATAAATTTGAGGAAATGAAACAGACACAAGAACTTTAGATAGTAAAAAAAAAGAATTAAATAATTTGTTATAGGTGACAAATGAATAATCACACCCCCAACATAAGATAAGATGATGTATTTTTTGAAAAAGGCTAATTTACTAGCAGTTTTACTTATCAGTTATAGGTAACAGATGAATAATCACACCCCCAGTATAGACTTTACCACATTCTTATTATCCAGCTGAAAATTCTAAGCCCGGTTAAGGGAATAACTGCATAAGTATCATGTATAATTTAGTCTCTTCTACTCACTTGTAAGGTTCAATTGAAAACTAATTGTTTCTTTTAGCATGATCTCTTCTTTTCCCTAAAATTCAATTGAAAATTAATTGTCTCGCTAGAATTCTTGCTTGAGATTCTTGTTTTCGCATCAACTCAGCTAGACTGATTGGGGTTTCGACCACCTCGGTAGTTCCGTTGGTGAAACGTGGGTTGGTGACACCATTGACTGATGGAGAGAGGTTATGCGTATCGCCATTGGTATTGACATGAGAAATATTATAATTGGTAGTAATTGAATCTGACCTAAGACCAACCATTTTTTTTAGATAATTGAAAAAATGAATTTCAGATAGTTGAAGAATTGGATTCGTGACCGAGAGATTGATCTCCCACTGTGGTCGCCATTTGTTAGTACCTAAAATTGATTCTATGCAAAACAATGTACTATAGAAGTACTTTATTTAGATTCAGAAATCAAAATCGTACAGGGCAAGCCTAAACCACGATAGTAGCCGTTCCGCCCTGCTTCGGTCACAAGGAAAGAAAATAGGTTGATCTTAGGAGAGGGAAGCAAAGAAAGTTGAAGGAAATAAGTGTGATGAATTGTGTATAAAAGTGAAGAACTATTGGAAAAAATAACAGAGCTTATGAGAATGGTAAGCTTGTGTGTTTTCTGAATGGGCTAAGTAGCCTATTTATAATAGCTGAGGACACACACGTCTCCTTGTAAAGTAGTGGAGGTAGTGAAGAGATGGAGAGGTGGCAGTCATGGGGATAATGGTATAACCGCCTTGGAATCTTTGGGAAACCATTACTCCATTACTCCATTAACTGCTTTAGCCTTACCACTACTTTGTAACTTCCTTATCATGGGTGTTGCCACGCCGCATGTTGCTGTAACCACCAGACCAAAATCCCATGAAGAAGCCCCCATGTAATTGTTTTGATTTCTCGTGAGAATTAGTGGAGTCATGGACTATGAGTTTTGTTTAACAAAATGTTTGTGCTAGCTACAATGATGTATAGGCTTGATTGTGGTGTTACTAGTACCCATTGATATCATGGTTGTAGCCTAGATAATAGTGTAAGCATGATGCTAAGGTGAAGAGACGCACAAAGGCGAAAAGAGAGGGAAAAGCGCTAGCGTTAGCGCTTTAGTGCAGCTAGCGATAGCGTTTCAGCTTAGTGTTGCTGGTAGCACTAGGCGCTAATGTTGATGCTAGTTTTTTCTAGCGCTACCACTAGCACTGCTAGTGCTTGTTTCTAGACGCCAAAATTTTGATAAGAGTCTAGACGCCAAATTTTAATAAGAGTCACGTCAAAATTTTGATACAAAAGGCAAGACACTCATATTTTTCTCTTTGCACTCAGTCTCACATGCTGAGGGTAAAAGAGTAAAATTATCGATTTTGACAAAAAAGAAAAGTCGTGTGGACTTGATTTCTGAGTGAGACGCAAGAAGCAGGAGAGGTAGAGACGTCTTGCAAGAGAGGTAGAGACGTTTCCCTCTTCTCAAATTAGGGTTTGAGAACAAGCTTTGTATCCTAAACAAGACAAGCTTTGTTTCACCTAGGGGTGCACAAAGGTCGGTTCGGTTCGGTTCTTGGTAGAACCGTGTACCTGTACCTCCCTATGGTCAGTTCTTTACCCGTGTACCTGTACCCTATACTCTCGGTTCGGTTCTGTACCTTGTACCCGTCTTCTCGGTTCGGTTCCGGTCTTGTACCTTTTTTTTTATATAACCAAAATTAGTTTTTGATTTACTGTCTGACAAGGAATACATGAAGATCACAATATGGGAAGTCATTGGCAGCAACAATACATTTGAAATCTCGTATCACTTTCGACATTTCAGTATTTCATTCATTTGAAAACGAGGATTGATTGTGGAGCATGAAAATTAATTATGTTACTACATATAACAATTATATGTGCACATCAAGCAAATGAAACATATTCCTGCTAATTTCCAAAAGAAAAAAAAAAAGACGAAAACCGAGATGCCTTAATATTGATATACTCGGAAAAGATGAAGGCTCACATCACACACTCATTGACATTATTTGGCGAGCGAGACCTGGGTCTTGCTGTAAGAGCTCTTTCAAGTTGTTCTCAATTTCAACCATCTGCTTCTCTAAGTACTCCTTGGATGTCTGCCCAAAATTTCATCAGAAGCAAAAGGTTTGAATCAGTTTCTGAGCTTAATTAAATGACGCAAAACCAAAGCATGTGATTAATTAGGGCACGGGCATAGACAGGACGGACAAAAGGATGGTAAAGTTGAAAATGTGAGCACTCATGTCTCAAATGGATGGGCCAACAGTTGGCACATATTAGAAAATCTGAAAAGACAAAAGCACAAGAGAGAGACCTACAATGACGCGATAGCGGATTCACTGTCTGTGAACTTCTTTTCCTGCCCAGCCACCGATACAGGTTTGGGCTCCAAAATGAACCTGGAGTTATGAAAATAATTAATTAATTAATCCATGAATAATCAGAGATATCACATGTGCTTGATTTTTCTGGAATAATAGGAGGGGTACATTCGTTCTGGTACAGGTCGGTTCCTAGGTAGAATCTGTACCTGATATCCGGGTGTACTCGGTTTTCTTTTTTGTACTTGTACCCTGTACCCTCGGTTCGTTCCGTTTCAGGTACGGTTCCGTCGGTTCCGGTCGGTTCCTGTGCAGCCCTAGTTTCACCTAAGATAGACAAGGTAAGGGGCATCCGCCCTTTATACTTGGATGTACAAGAAATTTCTTGTGAAATTTCGTCATCAAAAAAATTCAGATTTAGGGTTTTCACTGAACGCTCAAAAATCTTCATACGAAGTCCGTTTTCGATGATATGCCCCAAATTTTTCATGCCCAGGAGATGATCTATCTCCTTCTTGGAAGATTTTGAGTTTTGAGGTCTTTCAGGGCCTCAAAAAGACGAAACATACAGAAGTTCGGAAAAATTCAGGAATTTTTCAGCAGTGACTTAGTTGACTGTTTTGATCATATCTTTTAGCTCGTTTGTCCGATTGACGTGAAATTTTGTTACGTTGTAGAGGGAATCCATACGAAGAGTTTGGTATATAAATAATCCCGAAATTTATCACTACTTTCTCCCAGATCACAACTTTGTACATGCAGTGTTGAATTACACTTGACGAACTTAATGTAAAAGAATGCCTTTTTAGGTCTCTGGACCATTTGCTTGCCTCATGGACGTTTAGATAATGAATCTTCATGTGATTAATTCACTTGTAGAATTGTAGAATGTTTGGGAATGGCATAGTAAGCATCGGTATTATTCTGATGATTTCGTATAGTAATGAATGTTGATTCATTCAATAAATTTAATCGTACATATAGGTTGCCATACATATAGAGAGAGACAGGGATAAGCATATGACATAGGACAAGAATAAACACCTACCTAAGGTTTAATATTTTCTCAGACTCGATTCTTGAGAGATAATTTTATTATTTTAACCTTGTCAAAAACCCACCATCTACATTAAGTCCCCTACTTAGCGCGGAACGAGTAATGTTGCGTGGTAAGCACTAGATGGTGGCCTGTCAGACAAAAATAAAACAAAATATAACTTTATAGTTCAATTGTTAGATGTTACCAGAAGAGTAGTAGTCGGCCTGAACTTTCAAATAAGCAAGCTAGAAGGCCATATTAAATGGAAAAGTAGAGATCCACAGATGGAGTGCTAAAGTAGGACTTGGAGTTGATCGAACAAGCACAATTGTTGGATAAACTTGGCTATGGATGACAAGCAAGCATGGAGTTTAGAAGCAGGACGGTCAAGCTTTGAGTAAAAAAGTTTGACAGAAAAGCATTGGTTTGGTAGTAGGCAGACAAGTATGACCGGTGAGTGGACGAGCTTGGCTGGTGAAGCAAGACGGACAAGTAATGTCCATGGAGGTTGGGCGTACAAACAGCTCTTGAAGTTTGAAAGGACAAGCATGCTTGATAGGAATGAATAGATAAGACTAGCATGACAGAAGGACCAAATCCACTTCTGAACAAGTCCAGCTAGAATAATATTTATTTATTATTATTTTATTTGAGTAAGTTTTACTTTGTAGTTGTATTCTTAGGTATTTGGGGCATTATTATTCTACCGTAACAACAACGGGAAGGGTTTTGGAACACTAGTTGGTTATAGATAGTGTTGAGGCAATGTTGCCGTCACAAGACTAGGATGAGTGTTGAGGCAGTAATGTCGTTACAACACTAAGAGGAGTGTTGAGGCAGTAGCGCCGTCACAACACTGAGAGGAAGAACTCGTATGTAACTTCTATATAAAGTTATATATGCATTTTAGTGAGTCAATATTGTTCAATTGAGCGTGAATTTATTTTTTTGGGAATCCAGTTGCGGGATATAACACCAAATGATACTCAAATTTTCTCTATGCTAGTGGACAATCCATCTAGGAGCTTGAGATTTGTTTATACAAAGTTGTACAGGTAGGTCAACACTATTCAATTGAAATGAATGTTGACATAAGGTAATTTTGGGAACTTCCCTGTGGAATATAACACCAAATGATACTCAAATTTTCTCTATACTAGTGGACAATCCATCTAGGAGCTTGAGATTTTATGTGAAAATCATAGAATATCTGGGAAATATAGTGAGCGCTAGTGTTATTCTGATGATTGTGTATATATAGAGATAGGACAGGGATAAGCATCTGAGAGAGGACAGGGATAAGCGCCTGCCTGAAAATTCTTTACAGAATTCTGAGGTTTAATATTAATAAAATAAAACAACAAGGCTTAGTTGTTAAATATTACCAAAGATATTGCAGTAAACTTGAACTCTTAATATCGTCACGTTGATGGATTTGTAAGTTAGGGATGATTGACATAGATGTATAGAGGCACAATATCATCATCTGGGATGCAGCATCAGCAGTTCAGGCTTTTAAGTACACCATGCAAGCTCACATGGCTGGATAGGTAATAAAGGATGTCATGGATGAATGGATAAAGAGAGGAGGCATGACTGCACAAACATGTGAGAGAGACCCTTGGGAGTATTCATCAACTATTGATAGTGAGGTACGCAAGCTTTGGTTCGTTTTCTCCCTTTTCGTGAGTACATCACTCACATATGAGGTTTCAAACCTCTTCTTCTTTACTGAATATTTTTAACGTCTTTAACCCTAGTTGTTTTTTTTATGTGTGTGGGACGTCCAAGCTTTTGTTGTGAAGACAGACGAGCTTTGATTGATGTTGGATGTACAAACTTGAACAAAGTTGGACTAGCAGCTTTTAAACGAAGTTAGGCACGTGAGTACTAAAGCTGGTCGTATGAGTTTGACACAGTTGATAGACGTATGTGTCTTGGATGTATAGGTAGCGAACCACATCTGAAGGGTAGAGCTTGGAATTATCCATACAAGCACAGCTCGACAGGCATTGATTTATCAAGCAGGCAGGCAAGCACAATTTGATAGCAGGACTGACGAGCAGACATGCTTGGTTTTGAAGGAAGGCGTACAAGCTTGCTTAATAGTAGACAAGTGAGCACAACTTGAAATTAAGGTGAATGGACATGTCTAAGTTCGAGTTGAATGAACACGTCTTGATTGTATGAGGCTTCGAGCGGAGCTAGGACGAACATGTTGAGAGGAGATAGGACATACGAGGTTGAGAGAAGCTAAGACGTTCAGGTTTGGACAAAGCTAGACATGATAAGATTGGCTGAAAGGTAAGGCGGACAAACTTTTTAGGGTTTAAGTTGGCGAATGGATGAGCTAGGGATGGAGTCGTTGATCCCGGAGAGGCAAGTTGGTTGGACGTGTGTGTCTTAATCAAGGACATGAGGTGTGTATGGACGAACACAGTTCGAAAATATGAAATAGGAAGGCGGACAAAAAGGAAAGTAAGTTCCCTTCTCGTACCCATAGTACTCGTTTGATAAAAAAACAATTTTGTTCTTCCCTTCTTTTAAACCAACCGAGCAAGCTCTCTTTTCTTTTCAACGTCAGTACTCTAAAAAAAATTGCTTCTTCCTTATTTGTACTCTAACAAGTCTTTCTCTCCTTTCATCTTTAACTCTGGTGTGGCAATAGTAAAGGTATAGTGTTGATCCTCACTAACATGTGAATTTAGCCCGTCGCCTCTTGAAGACTTAGTTGGATGATAAGTGCATAATTTACATATTTTAAGTATTATTTCCTTATACTTATTTGCTAGATTTTGTGTGAATTATTGTGTGTTACTATTACTTTTGTAGTTTATGTGTTTTGTTAGGTTACATCTCTGAAAAAGTGAAATTGAGCTCTACAAGGAAGAATTGATAACGACCATGTGTAGCTCATTCAAATACAGGATTTATACTATTCATCTTGTAGAGAACTGAAAAGGCGGAGCCAACGCAAAAAGAATGAGGTCATTCCGAGTTCGTATGAAGAAGTTATGAGCAAAACTGTGAAACCAACTTGGATTTGGTATCTGTTGGGCCTTATTCGGCCTGCGCGGGGAGAGAAATAAGGGAAGCGTTTTGGGCTCGTCTTTGACGTGAAAATTAGGGTTTTGTTGGTTTTTGAGGAGGTTAAGTCTCCTAATTGGATAAGGATCAAAAGGAGGTGGAAAAGTTTAATGAGATTAGGTTTCCTAGTTGGATAAGGATCAAGAGGAGGTTACCAAAGCCTATATAAAGGGGAGCCTAGATACAATTTTCAAGACAACTTCTCACACATAGAAATTATTATTTTCTTAATCAATTTTTAATGACTTTTAAGAAAGTCATGTCTAGGTAAATCCCACCACTGGGACAATGGAGGAAGCCATATTTCATGAATGAATGGTAACTATTTTTGATTCTTAATGACTTTTGCATTGATTTTTAATTGATTTATGATTTTTCTTAATTAGATGTGATTTTGTTTGATGGTGTATGCTGGGACTTAAGAGCTTTTGATGCGTCATGCTTGTGATTTATAATTAATATTTTAGAAATATACTTTTGGCAAAGAAACAAAGTCAATAAAAGAGCTATACTTGTTAAAGAAGTAGAAATCATTCAGAAGTGATTTTGGTGGAATCCTGAATTCCAGTTCTTCCCAATATTATTAAAATCTTTTACCTATTTTCTAGTTTAAATCAAAATTAGGTCTAAAACGAATCTTCACAAGTCTCAGCGAACGAAATTTTTTTACCACTTTTCTAAAACGATCAGTATCTAGATTTGCTATTTTGAACGAGTAAAATCGATACCCTTTGTGATTAGGGCTGCACAACGGGCTGTCGGTTCGGTTTTGAGCCAAAACCAACTACCGACCCGTTTATAGGTGGTTTTTGAAAATCAAAACCAACTACCAACCCGTCCATATGAGGGTCGGTTTGAAAGCGGGTTCGGTTTTTTCTGCGGGTTAAACCGCATTGCATTGACAGACTATTTTTGTCCCTCCCCTAAATCAAATTCAAAGATCTGAGATTTGAAGTCCAAAATTTTCTTCTGATTTGAGTGGTGGAGGATTTTCACAAAATAATACCCAATCTACCCTAGCAAGAGACCACACATTTTCACCGTTTTAGGCTAAATATTAACACTTGAACTAAGAGAGAACATTTCCAATCAAGTAAATTGAACAATGACTCTACACTCATCATCGATTATACATATTTATAGTGATATACTGAATTACAATGTCATCCTATTAAGTAGTAATTTAACACACTGTACTGAAGGAAGAATAGTTTCTTTCTCCTTTATTGCATAATTACAATATCTTCTTACAATGTGCCGTAAAGAAGGTAGCACGAGCAGTATAAACGACTTTCTTTGTTCCCTTGACCCTGAACTCAACCGATGTTGTAGTTACATTCCTGCCACTCTTCACTATGAATAGAAAGATTAGGTTTAGAACTTTAGAGTGTTTTGTTTAGTTAGGTTTCTCCTTTAGATGGATGGCTAGGATGAAAATTGAGCTAAAAATACTCGGTTTATACGGGCGGGTTTGGGCGGTTCTTATACTAAACCGGTAAACCGAACCGTCATGACCGGATTTTTATTTTGAAAACCGTATACCAACCCTTTACGGGCGGGTTCGGTTTAAAAACCCGCGGTTGTGTCGGGTTCGGGCAGGTACGTTTTTTCGGGGCGGTTCCTGTGCAGCCCTATTTGTGATGAACGCAAGTAAACCCTAATCTACAACGGATTCCCGAAACCTTAACACTTTTCTATTATTGATTTCAATCTTCGTTAAATAGATTTAATTCATTCATTAGTTAAATTCCTTACAAAAATCGGAAAAACATCTTTCAACCTGAAAGTTACATGAATTAATTAGTATAAGTAATACACACTTCTCGTGGGAACGAACCGTATTTGCTTTTGTCTACATCTTTCGACACTGTGCACTTGCGGTAAAATAAAGTCGGTTTTCCGACGCATCATTGGACGTACAAGTCTTGTCTCTAATGTTGAATGGGTAAGTATGACTCGAGCTTGGATGAGTGAACTCTTGATTAAAGCTGGACAAAGGGCTTTCGATTGAATCTAGACGAGGTAAGCTTGATCCAACTAGATGATGCAAGCTTGATGGTGGAGGGACAAGCCTTGATTGAAGCTAGTTGGTGATTGAGCGTGAGAAGATGCTTGAACAGACAAGGAAAGAGGGGGCCATGCTGGATGGACGAGCAAGAGGATCCACAACTTGGAAAGACAAAAAAGGATCCTTCTCCATCTCAGACTTGGTAAGTCCATTTGGTATAAAAGGAAAAATTGCTTCTCTTGTTTATTACCGAATAGTACAAGCCGCCTTTCTTCCTCATCTCCTCTTCTTCTCTTATCTGTACTAACAGCTTGTCTTCCAGGTATAAAAACTCCATCTTGTTGGTGTTGCTAGCATCGTTTCTAACCCTAGATTTTGTAGGCTTGCTAACTCACATCAGTCGCACGAGGACGTCATCACCGTCATCAGTAGATTCTTCATTTTGTTAACAGAGTAATCTTCTCGTGGGAGGGGACTTTAATTACATTGCTTGTCTCTGCTTCGTCTTGTTGTTGTAGAAGTAGTTGTTGAGGATGCCACCACTCTCTTATTCCAGGGAAGCGAGTTTGGCCGACCAAGTTGGTCAGACATGATAAGAGGTTGGTAATCGTGAGAGTTATTGAGATGGTTACGACGTGGGAAGCTTGAATCCCGTCTAGAAGTTTTTTGTTTGCACCTCATTCACTGTAAAGGCTGTAGAAACTTTATTTAACGTCCGTTTTCAGTGGTTGACCCAAAATTTTGAAGCCAAGAAACTAGGCTATCATATGCAGTAAGAATCATTTAATTTGGAGTTTTATAGGTCAGCCAATCATACGTGAACATCCATGATTAGTAATCCCGTGTAAATTTTCAGATCCTATAGATTTTAGTGCGGAAGTCATATCTCTTAGCTCGGGTATCCGATTGTCGCGCCCTTTCAGTATGTTGTAGCAGAGACATGTACGGACAACTTTTGTGAATGATGCATTACCCAATTCCTCACCTATAAGTACGTTTTTCATAGTTAGGGGTGCAATAGGTTGGGTATACCACTTGGGGGTGTCCAAGAACTCGAATTCGATGAAGACTGACTTTGCATGAAGTTGATGTTGTGAGGAGTTGCAAGCAGTAATAGGTAGTTGTAAACAAGAGATGGAACACCAGTAAGTGCGAGATGATGACTCGAGTCACAGCAAGATGGAAGACAAAGAAGTTGGAGGGGATGGTGATGAACCCTAATAGTTTTCTTGATGTAGAAAAAAATCCAGCCTAGGCGTGCTTCATTATTGATTTTATGAGAGACGTACCTCAACAGTGGCAACGCAGGTTTAGAGGTGCCGAGCCAAGGTAAGAAACCATCGTTGATAGGGGTAGAGTAGTCGATGTTAATCCCAAAAAAGCAATTAGAGGAGATAGGCATTCTTCTTCTCATGAGTATCCATCCATTTGAACCTGAAGTTGATATGAGTTTTCGGCTTCATTACCAAAAACAAATTACAAATCCATATTATAGGTATTTAGAAGAGGAGATTCTTGCATCTATCTGAGTATCTTGCTCCTGATGTTCTATTAGAATATTGTATAATGAAAGATGAAGCTTGGATGTCGCATTGTACTTCCTCACTTATAGTAGTTGTCACTGGCGGACGATTATGGAAGATGAACGACAATAATCTAAATAACGCTTGAAGACTTCAATCAGGTGGCGTCTTCATCATAAAATGAGTGGAATAAGCATCAAGTGACAACAATAGTTGATGGAAAACATAGCAGTGGATCAGAAAGGTGGTGGCTTTGATGACACACAGAAAGCATGTGTGGCAGACAACAATAACCTAATTGAATTGGAAATTTGTATGTTGTTGAACTTAATGATCCAACTGACTCTGATTAAAAAATTGATGACTGTGTTGAGTCTTCAAATAGTGAATGAACTTCATTCGAACTTTCCATCAATGATCTGATTCTTCAGATAATCAGTCTTTCATAGATGGTGGATCTTCTAATGTGTTGGAAGAGAGTCATCATGTCAATCGACATTCCCTAAGTGTAGCTCACTTGGAATTCATCATTGTATTGTTGGTTGTTGCTGATGCATTATGGATGAAGCAAGAACTTAGATGAAATTGGAGTCGAAGAGGGTGCTGGCGTCGAGTCTGTCAAGTTGTGTGAGATGGATTGTACACGACTGGCTCTGCACCTCATAGGTGGTAAATTTGATGATGAGATGTTTGTATTATCTACTGCTTTGTTGAATAGACATTTTATTCGTGGTTGAATATAAGATGAGTTGGTACATTCCATAGAAAAACACCCAAGGGTTCATAGCTGGATGTTGGTTGTGGTTGCGTAATACGAGGATCTCTCCTCTTCGTAAGGTGGGGAGGTTGGTGCCTCATAGGTGATTAGTCTGCTAATGACACGTTTGTTCCCCTGAGTATTTATATGGCTTTACTCGTTATTAAAAAGTCCTGGATCTTCTCTGATTATGTAAAATCTGGTAGCGGTCGAAGCATAACCAATTTTTACTTTAAGAGTGATGTGACCATATGTATCTATGAACTTTTATTCAGGATCCTTAACCGTTGTTGGAGCATGGGAAACTTCACCACGAGTAATCCATACGGCTTTGAGTGTCTTGATAGGGACGATGTTGATGGCAACTTGTATCAATTAATATCTCACCAAATTTGTATCCTTGAGACGAGTAGTGGTGAACAGTCCCCAGTCACACTTTTGTTTCCTCATCTATCTGAGTAGGTTCAGGTTATATTTCATTTTTGAAAGATAGTCGTCTGTCAGGCATAACATGGTTACAAGTAGTAGATATGTCTTTGCATTACGCCTTCGAGCCACAGAGAATCTCACACATATGTTCAATCATGGATTAAGTTGTTTGATTAATAGGTTCTCTATACATAGTGAAACTCATGACAAGTAGAGGCTTACTGTGTACTCTTTCAATCCCCAAGTGCAACTCTCCTGAGCTGTGTTATTTCTTGTTATGTTGGGGGAAGTAAGGAGAGACCGGATCTTCCCTTGACTATTGTTGACATTGAGTAATGTTGGAGCTGTTGTTAGTGCTTATTGCATCTTCCCGTGATATTGGAGTTGGGATTAGTGTTGCATGCTTCGATTGTTCCTCTGGTATTGTAACTTTCCTTTTGCCTCATTCACTCACAACACCACAGATGGTTGATTATTGTATCACTCAATTGTGAGTCGTCTGTTAATACAAGTCTCACATGCTTCTTCATTCCGAGCAGGTCTGACTCTCTCCATCAAAGCAGGTGTAGTGGTAGTCGATTGCCTGAGTCTGGGCAAGAGTCTTTTGTATCTGCGTCACATCGGTTATGGTAAATGGAGTCTTTGCATTCCTTACTTTTTCAGTATGCCGACCAGATGAATGAGGGGTGGTAGGGCCAGTGCTGATGACCATAGAAGTATTACCAGAAGCATCAACGTTGGTAGTAGCAGAATTGGTATTGAGAGTTAGTTATTGAACCTGACTTAAGATCAACTGCTCCTAAAACTGAGGAAAATTCAAGAAATTGAGAAATTGAAACTGAGAGATTGATCTCCCATTGTGGTCTCCAAAATGTTTGTGGGGAAAAACGAATTGAAGGATATTTTAAGAAAAATGGGTGAGTAGGTGATAATTCGTCTATCCTTAAACATTTGTATTGTTGAAGTACTATGTTTAGATTCAAGAGATCAATTTGTACAATCCTGGCCTAAACCAAGCAATAGTCGTTCCATTCTTGCTTTAGTCAAAAAATGAGAAGGAGAAGGGTTGGTCTTAGGGAGGTAAGCGAGAGAAAAATAAGGTCAGAGTATCATACTCTGTTGGATGTAGTTGGTGTGAATAACTATGAACAAGTCTTCTTTGTGAGAAGGTTGATCGACTTGAATTGTTCGGTGTTAGATTGTTGTAGACTTATTGCCGTGTTTCATACTTGTTCACTTTTATCCATGTTCAATAGATTGAACATATATTTATATCATAGCTATTGTAACCACTCGACCTCTTTTCCAGAAGAAACTGTTGATGGTTGAGTAGTGGTGAAGTGGTGAAGGTGCAGAAGGTGTTGACAACCGCTCTCCACTTCAATTGCGGTTGAATATTTGGTTACTTAACTTGCCACTCCTCTACTCATTGCTATCGATCTTTCCAAAGTTTCTCTGTAGTGGGTGCACTGCTGCACCACATGTCGTAGACCGCCAGACCAAAACCCTAAATAATATCCTCTAATTTGTAACATTTGATGTCTCTGGTAATATTGTAGTATTAGGCACTACTAATATTAAATCAATTGAGATCTGCTCAATGGGTCTCTTGACTGAAGACTTGCTTGCTTGACTAGCTAACGAGTCTAGCAGACTAAAAATAAATATTTCTTGCTTGACTAGCTGGTGAGTCTAGCTGACTAAAAAAAATAGATACGTCTTGCTTGACTAGCTTTGAGTCTAGCAGACTAGAAATATGTATTTATTTTGTGAATATGGAATAATATGCCCATCTTGGTCAATTTTGCATTGACATGTTTATTTTGTAAAAACAAGTGTATGCTGCTGAGCACGAAAATTGTATATGAAAGATCTAGTATAGCTTAGGATTTTTGAGATTTGTCGAAACCTTAATTTATTAAGCCAATATTCACGGGAAAAAAAGAGAGGGAAGAGCGTACAATTTTAGTTTTCACGTGATGGAAAGGGAGGAGTGACCAATTTTGTTCTTCACGTGAAGAAAGAGAAGGAGGCCAATCTTTGGTCTTCACGTGAAAGAAGAGGAGGAGACCAAGCTTTGGTCCTCACGTGACAGAAGAGGAGGAGACAAAACTTTGGTCTTCACGTGAAGAGAGGAGAGGAGGAGCGTCAAGCTCTAGTCTTGAACCAGGAGTCTCGTATTTTACTCTTTGTACTCAACCTCACATTTTAAGGGTAAAAGAGTAAAACACTATCTTTTGACAAGAAGCAAGACGTCAAAATTTTGATAAGAGTCTAGACGCCAAAATTTTGATAAGAGTCTAGACATCACAATTTTGATATAAGAGGAAAGACACTCATATTTACTCTTTGTACTCAGCCTCACATGTTGAGGGTAAAAGAGTAAAACTGTCGATTTTGACAAAAAGGAAAAGTCGCGTGGACTTGATTTCTAAGAGACGCAAGAAGCAGGAGAGGTAGAGACGTCTTGCTATGAAGCAAGAGAGGTAGAGACGTCTTACTATCAAGGTAGAGATGTCTCCCTCTTCTCAAATTAGGGTTTGAGAATAAGATTTGTATCTTAAGCAGGACAAGCTTTGTTTCACCTAAGATAGACAAGTTAAGGGGCATCCGCCCTTTGGACTTGGATGGACAAGAGATTTCTTATGAAATTTCGTCATAAGAAAATCCAGATTTAGGGTTTCACTGAAAACGTTCTGAAATCTTCATATGAAGTCCGTTTTCGATGATCTAAACCAACGTTTTCGGAAGATTTTGAGTTTTGAGGTCTTTCAGGGCCTCAAAAAAACGAAACAGACAGAAGTTCGGAAAGATTCAGGAATTTTTCAGTAGTGACTTAGTTGACTGTTTTTATCATATCTCTTAGCTCGTTTGTCCGGCTGACGTGAAATCTTGAGATGTTGTAGAGGACATCCGTACGAAGAGTTAGATATATAAATTATCTATAAATTCATCACTTTGCTCCCAGCTCACAACTTTGTATAGGCAGTGTAGAGTTGCACCCGACGAGCATAATGTAAAGGAACACCTTTTTAGGTCTCTAGACCATTTGCTTGCCTCGTGGGTGTTTAGATAATAACTCTTCATGTCATTAATTCAATTATAGAAATTATAGAATGTCTGGGAATGGAATAGTAAGCACCAATATCATTATGATGATTTCGTATAGTAATGAATATTGATTCATTCAGTAATTTTAATCGTATATGTAGTTGACCATACATATAAAGAGAGACAGGGATAAGGACCTGAGAGAGGACAAGAATAAACACCTGCCTAAGGTTTAATATTTTCTCAGACTCGAGTCTTGATATTTTACTATTTTATCCTTATCAAAAACTCACCATCTACATTGAGTCCCCTACTTAGCGCGGAACGAGTAATGTTGCGTGGTAAGAACTAGATGGTGGCATGTCAGACGAAAATAAAAGAAAATATAACTTATAGTTCAATTGTTAAATGTTACCAGTAGAGTAGTAGTCGGCCTGAACTTTCGAATAAGCAAGCTAAAGTAGGACTTGGAGTTGATCGAACAAGCACAGTTGTTGGATAAACTTGTATAGGGATGACAAGCAAATGTGGAGTTTAGAAGCAAGACAATCAAGCTTTGAGTAAAAAAGTTTGACAAACAAACATTAATTTGGTAGTAGGCAGACAAGCATGACCGGTGAGCGAAAGATCTTGGATGGTAAAGCAAGACGAATAAAGAGATCAAGATGATGAATGCAAAGCTTTTGAAAAAAATAAATATGTTCTATTCAGTCTGTAAGGTACTTGAATGTCCTCGACAAGGCCTCTATTATGATAAAGATTTCTTATGATGTCACTATATTAATATGAATATCCTGTGGTATTGTTATGTTCAATATTTAATTGGAATTGATAATTTGTGTTGGATGTATATTTAGAGGAAACATGTTTACAACCGTGTTATATTCAACCTAAGGTCAAGTTTTACTTGTGACTTCCTTGAAAAATCACATTGACAATACTCATAAATTGCTATTTGTTGCTAGAGTTTCTGACAAAACTGACTCAAAACCTTAATTAACGATAGAGAAGTTATCAAGCGTATTTAATTCAAGACTTTAAATATGAAAAAGAAATAATCATATTATATGAACACAATCACATAAATTTTATACGCAGTATAAAATATGAACGATAAACGAGAGAGTAAATAAGAAAATCAGTGCATTAATCAAACAATATATTCACGACTTCAAATTACATTCTCAACTAGTAATAAAATTACCTACTCACGGGTTTCTCAATACCCATAGAAAATATACAAAAGTAGAGGAAAAAAAAAAAGAAAGTGTCACAGTTTTCCCCTTAAAGGGGCAAAAACCCTAATCTGCTCCATACTCATTTGTTTCTTGTGTTCCCAAGTGTGTTGTCTAGATACCTTCTTAGAGTCTAGAGTTTTATATAAATCCAACAATACTTGGTCGTCAAGCATCCTCAATACAATTAAAATTGCCTCTTATATAGAAATCCAAGTGTTTGAGGTTACCCGTGCTGGAAACTACGTCTAACTATGTTTAAATTTCCTAAATTTGTAGATGTAGTTCGTCCGTGCACTTTAGGTTCACGAACTCAAAGAGTTGTTAGCGTACCAAACTTATGAAAAACGTCTAAGAAAAATCCATTTAACTTAGGTTCGCGAACTCATATAATAGATTCACAATCAAACTTGTAAAAAGTCTTCAGGTGAACTTGATTAGGTTTGCGAACTTAAGGAGTTGGTTCGAAAAGTGGTATTGCGATTTCCATTGTTTTGCTTATAACTTCTTCTTTTTGCATAAGAATGACCTCATTCTTTTTTCGTTGGATTCGTCTTTTTGTTCTTTATAAGATAAAGATATAAAATTCTTGATTTGGATGAGTTCCACTTGGTTTTTGATCCTTCTTCCATTGTTGACTTTATTTCCTTAGCATCTATCTCCGCTTCTTACGGTTGATGTGTCCTAACAAAGGTTTTAAAATAGAAAATCAACATAATACAATACCCACTAGAAAAATTTCAAATAAGCATATGGATTTGAAACTAAATATATTGGATTATGCACTCATTAGCCTCTAGAAAAGCTTTTGTAGTAAAGAAAAGCTCATTGCCAACTAACAGTTTGTTCTTTAACGCGTGCCTATACTTCTCCTCAAGATAAACAACGTTCATCTTTAACGACTTAAGTACCTTTTTGGATATCACAAGCACTACGATCCTCCAAAACGGAGCCTGAAACTCATCAAAAAATGAACAAAAAGAAAAAAAAAACTCAAAAAGATCTACACGGATACTTCGAATGATCGATATCCAAAATGGAGCATGAACATGAGAAAACAACCTAATTACCAAGAATATCCGAGGAAGCTGAAAAGCCACATGAAAACATGAAATCCATCAGGAAAACAAGGAATCAACGTTATCAACATTTTTTTCATCATGAGTCACCAATATTGTCGCACAAACCCGTATATGAACTTCCTCCCGAGTGGCGCTACTGGAAACATCCTAAAACCCCCTTCAATTTCCTAAATAAAAAATAAAGGAAAATACATACTGATATGCGTCTAAAACACCTTAATTAATATTAATTATTTATGTTTTCTTTATTATTTTCTATATTTTTTATATATTTTGTAGTTGCATTTGAGTTTTTAGGTACTTGAGAGTAACTGAAAAAAAAAAGGAAATCATATCAAAAAGGGGAAAATTGCCTTTTCACACAGGGCATCCAGTTTCTAGCATTATTTAGAAAAATAAAAGTAAAGCATAGGGTGGCCCTATCAATTAACCTTAGGTGCCTTCCTTTAGCTATCCCCTTTCTTAATACCCTAAATGAAATTAGGCCATTGTTCTCCCCCAAATTCATTTCACGGTAGTTTCAAGAGAAGAAAATAAAGAATGGGGGAGTTGGCGTTGATCTGAGCTTGAAGAGAAAGATTTCAAAGATCGGGGCGCTGTTGATAATGGTTTAGGTGGGTTCATTTGTCGCTGGATGGTGTCGATTCAATATCTACAGAGAAGAGAAACTTTGGCTCGAGATCAAGAACAAGGTAGAGGGTCGCCGATAGTGTTGAATTTGCGGTGGATTTGAGAAGATGAGTAGAAGAGATAGTGAAGCTGTGAATCAAAAGGGTTTGTTGTAAACTGGAAGGCTGTGATTGAAACTGAATCTAAAATTTAGGGTTAAATCTGTGGAGATGATGCTGTTCGATTGAGAGGGTTTTAGTTGAGTACATCACAAACTTACCACAATAATTCTACATTTCTTCATCAATGTCTTCATCTCATTTTATTTTTTTCTTCATGACTGAACTGAGTTCTTGAAGATTAATGAAGTTCTTGAAGCAATTAATTGTTCTGAATTGATTTGATCATGATCTCTGCTGCAACGTATTCAAACAGGATCAAGCATGATTCTTAGGTATGAAATTTAATTTTCTCACTTGTGCTCTTGGATTCATGGATTTCTTCTGCATTTTTTGTATGAATCTTGATTCTTCAACCTCAACTGTTAAAATTGGATCTCTGATGGTAATCTTAATCTCATCCTGTTGATTACTTCATACTTAATCTCATGTGTTCAATCTCTATGCCACTACTTCAGCAACATCCAATTTCATCTTCAATCACAGATTTTCATCATAATTAGATTGTTCTTTTTCATATGATTTCTTGATCAAAATCTAATGTTCTTGTTTCCTGATGCCAAATGAGTCTGAGCACGTTCTAATCTGCTACACAAAGTTCTAGTTAGTGAAAACTTAAAACTGTTCCACTCAATTGGATACAGAAGTAGATTGAGAGTATTTCTCTAATTGGATCTCTCACATCTTATTTCAAAGCAGTCCTCACTACTGTGTTGAAGCATTTTGCGGTTTGTAATGATGTTTCTTGGTTTGGAAATCGAATTGAAGTTGCTGTGTGTACTGACATATATTTTGGAGTCTTCTTTGTTGAGTTTGTATATACTCATTATACAACCTACTGTTCTTCATCTATCTTAGTTAGGTGTTTCTCTATTTTTCGTCCACAATAAAGACTTTATTTCTTCAACCAATTCTTGAAAAAAAAAATCTTGAATAATAAGCCAGATTGAAATCGGCTTGTGTTACTGGTCTTTTATTACAAATCAAGATATTCTGCCACCAGTAGTACCACGATGAAAATCAGCAAATTCTTTGAGATCTATAAATCCATCACCATATGTATCTATTTCATCCATCATTTATTTTAATTCTTCTGGTGATGTCTCATATCCAAGTGTTTTTAATACATCTGATAACTCTGTGTTTGATATCTTATCATCTCCATTTGCATCAAATCGCTTGAATACACCTTCAACTTCTTCCATGTTTTCTAAGGATACTGAATATTTCTTGCCACTACTACTCATCTTTCTTTTTCTCTCTAAAATCTCACAACCAAGAATGATATTACGATCACACGATGAAAGGTGATCTCCACCCAGTAATTCTTTCTCTGTTGTTTCTACTGTTCTTGATGGCGCTACACAGTTATGTGCAGTAAACGGAATCGATGTCTCCATCGTTAAAACTATCAAATTATCTGTGGAGAATCAACTGTTGAGAAATGATGAGATGATGAAATTAGGGTTTTAGATCTTGATGCTGCTGATGATGAGCAAATCGATTCAACAAAGTTTGGGATCTTAGTCTTTATGACTGCTAAGCTTTCTTCTTCCACAAATAGAGAGAAAGACTAGAGAGAATCAATTAAAGTTTTTCAAAACACCGAAGGATCAAAGGGGCACAGTTCTTTTCAGCAATACGACCTCTCAACTTCATTCTGGTATTCTTAACTCACTGATGGATATCACTTTGCCATGATCAATGAAGAAGAGTAGTAAACCTGATCAGAAATTGTAGAGTTAGGGATGATTAATAGTGATGAAAATAGGTTTATTCAGTTAATTTTCGAAAAAGCTTAGAATATGGGTGCTACTCGATCATCATTTTTGCAGCGAGATTTGATAAAGATTAGAAACATGGATTAATAAATATGATTCGATGATGATTTCTGGTCTGAAATGATTTTGGTATCTAGTGTACAACACTGGGCTAGTGGAGCTATTAGAAGATTTGGGTTAAAACTAGAAATGGAGTGTTGGCTGTTTTCAGTGGTTATTGATGTGGAGAAGATGAGAGAAATGCAGAAGAGAATACTGAAGAGTAATTGTTCTTCTCGTTTTTTGATTATATATGAAAGATCGATGCATACAGGGAGAGTACCATCTATAACACATGCTGCTAGTGTGACTGACACACATGATCAGACGCGCATGCAGGCTCGACTGATGAATCATTAAAGCTGCATTGACTGGTCTACTGATGTTAATTACGCCTGCTACCTCGACTATTGAGATGATTTTGGATTTCCAAGAAGAGAAAAGCATTAAATCTTTTTTCTATCGTTAAATGTTGAACAGATAGATAATGAAATTGGTTATTTCTCCAGAATCTCATCAATTGTACCTCTAATCGATGAAGAAGTCGATGCTTCCCGAGGTGAATTCAATAAAGACTGAATGAATCACTAAGAAAATTAAATTCTTCTCTATTCGCAAAGATTGGATGAAGAAATTAAATCTTTCCAAGCGTAGTCGACAAGGAATCGGGATTTATGGTTGATGTTTCGGGGTTTGAAAAAAAAAATGATTCTGGTGTTGTATTCAAAGTTATGCTTGTGTGAGTTCTGTGAGGCAACCTCAAGTTGTCCTTTAAGCCACCTTGAGCTTGAGGGAGGGTAATAGTGTATGTGTTTGTGTGAGTTTTATGAGATGAGAGAAGTGTTATAAATGTGTGTACTCACATGTGAGATGTTAGGTATATAAGTGAGAGTCAAGTCCTGTAACAAAATTAATCTTTTCATTCAATCAATTCTATTGATCAAATCGTCTGTAATACAATGTAGAATTCTTGTGATTCTATCATGGTATCAGAGCAAACCTGGGAAAACCCTAAAATTTCTCTGATAAGTCTTTCCTTTCTTCTTCTTCTGTATTCAATGGATTTCTCGATCTAGGAATTCATTATTGGTCAATGGATTTCTTCATTCAATGGAAATAATCTATTTTCTTTTTTCGATTTTTGGTGTTGATTAATGATTTGTTCTTGGGAAGAATCACCATCAGTCTCGATCTGTTCTTGATATGTTCTTGATCTCATTACTTCAACCTCGATCTATTCTGTCTATAATGCAACTTTTAATGAGAAAAATCGATTTCTTTATCGATCTATGCAGAGTTTTATGTTGTTGTTACTGAGCAGATCTTGAAAGAATCGGTCTCTATTTCGATCTACTCAGTCTTTAATGACTGTTTCTTGAAAAGTGGTATTGTTAATATGAAGTTATTGGGAAGAATCGATCTCTTTATCGATTGATTCAGTCTTTAATGATCTTCTTGGGAATCATTGATTTCTTTCTCGGTATAGGAAAACTTCAATGCTCAACACATTATTCACATAAGCATTTGACAAGATTCGGTAGAAATTCTTCTCTACTCAGTACTATATAATGAGAATCAAAGGCAAGAGGTAATCTCTTCCAATTTTTCTCGTTATTCATTGTTTCTTCATTCTTGATTTTCTTTTCTTCTGCCGCTGCTGCTGGTCTACTGAGAGACTAGCGTTACAATTTCTTACTGCTTTGTTCATCAATTGTTGAGAGAACTACAACATTCTATTTCAATTTCTCTTTCTGAGGCTATTCTACAATGGATTCCGGTAATATTCTCCTTGATCCTATGTTGCGTTTTTGGTTCCTGTTTGAGTTTTCAACCTCAATCTTTTCAGATCTTTTTAGATCAATTCATGTAAGACTGAAGAATTTCAACTTTGATTCTCTGTTCCATGTAAGTATGATGTTGACCCATCAGCATTGATGTACATTTTACATGTAAGACTGGTGCAAATATCACCAGCATTGTTCAATTCCCGTAAGTCTGGTTTCAAATACATCAGCAGGATGTTTCACACATGCTACTTCAGTTTCCGATTTCATCTACGTCATTCAATTTCTCCTTTGGTCAGTTTGGTTTCTTTGTTCTTGATTTCTCTTCAATTTTAAGATTTTTTTTTTCTACAATCAATTCCAGTTTTCAAACAATTCCCATTTTATTACATTACATTCAGTGATGTTGTGAATTAGGTCTGCTAATTCTGAGTTAACTTTGTGAGATGTGTTTCTCGTTCATGATCACCTTCTCCTTCTGGTTTCTTTATTCTTGAGGTGTGTTCTAATCTCCTCTTTCTTTGTTGGGCATCTGTGTAAGCAAGTTTCCTCAAATCTTGCTGGTCCTGTTACTATTCTGATTGCTTGCAGTTAGTGGATAATCCACTAGTCAAACTCTGCTCAATCTTCAAGCTAGGAGTACTCTCTCAACCTCAATTTTTTTGTCTACTGATGATGTTTGGTTAATCTTTTGTCTTCCGGGATGGGGAATTCTGCTGCTATTTCAGTTTGACAAGAGGTTTCTTGATCTTTTTTTATTGATCTGTTTTCGTCATGTGTGTGAGCTTGAGTTCAATTTTTTTACAAGATTGATTTCGTCACATGTGTAGCTGTTGAAGTTAGTATGTTGTCCATTTCACGTTGGTATAGAACAAATGCATTAATACTTCTCTAATCAATTTTGCTGATTGAAACATTTGTGGCGGCTTATTTTCTGGAGAGTAGTTTATTGTTGTCCTTAATTTCTACGACAATAATTAAGTTTCCAGTCCTGAGGTGCTTGATCTTACTGATGAAGACCTGATGAGAAGTTTGCTGCCAACAATTTTTCTTAACCTTTTGGCTGTTTTTCACCGGTGATGTGCCTCATTGCAGTGAGAGATTTCTTCTCTCGTCAAACTCTGCAAGTGCAAGATGAATGGTTGTTTGTGTATATCAATAAGTGCAAGGTGAGTATATCAATAACTTGCTGGTTTTCTTTTCTTAATTGTGAATAATGGGTAAGCAATCTGGCTTGCTTCTTTCTTTGGTCTTTTGTTCCATTCTTGGAAGCTATCTTGGATTGCAGTCTTCTTTCTATGAAGCATGCTTAATGTCTTCTACAACAACTACTGCTGCAACACCACCGGACTATCATTCTCTGCCTACATATGCATTGGTCCACTATTCTGGTCTGTCTTTTATGTGTCACAGCGAGGTAACTAGAGTCTGTATTTACAAGTTCAATGTTCATTTGCAATATACCTTGAACTTGAGGGGGGATAATAGAGTGTGAGCGTGTGTTGTGTACATGAGAGTTATGTTCAGTTTAGTATATAACAGAAAGTCTATCATGTACTCAATTACTTTCCAATTCAATACAATGTAGTCTTACGCAATCCAATAGGTTTTGCTGGTGATTTTGATTCAGATGAATCTGAGAGGGTAGAGAAGGTGGTGGTCACTAGTGGTTATGGAAGTGAAGATGAGGTTCGAGTCAGCGAGAAGATAGAATCGATTATTGGGTTTGATTTGGATCTGATTATGGTAGGAAGAGACCTTCGAGGGTTTGATGGTTTTAATTGAAACTATAGGTGCAAAGAAATTGCAGAACTGAAGAGATGGGTATGAGGTTTGAACTCAGAAAAACTAACAGAGAAGAAGATTTTAAGCTACAAATCAGGGCTTGATCTGTTTGAGAAGAAATAGAGAAGAAAAGCAGCCGTGCAGAGGAGAAACAACTCAAGATATGGTTTGTGACTGAGATTGAGATAGGTTGTGAATGAAGGCTTGAGTTGTTGCTGTTGGTTGAAAGACATGTCTGAAATGGATTTGAATTACAGCAAGAGAAGCTTCCTGCAGTTAGAAATGATTGTTATGGGTTGAATCTGTTGAATGTTTACATTGTGTAGATGAATGTTAGGAAAGTTGCAGGGAAGGAGCAATAGAGTGGCCTGAAATTGGCCGGGAAA
Organism: Papaver californicum; assembly: GCA_023531435.1. Classification (NCBI taxonomy): domain Eukaryota; kingdom Viridiplantae; phylum Streptophyta; class Magnoliopsida; order Ranunculales; family Papaveraceae; genus Papaver; species Papaver californicum. The sequence goes on along the minus strand of JAJJMC010008370.1, from coordinate 7,644,875 downwards.
CAGCGTGAAACGAAGTAAACTCTGCCAGATTTTTATCTCAGCCGAGTTGACTCACTGATCCAAAATACTCGATTTGACTCACTTGAGTAGGACTATTCAGCCGAGTCAGGCTAGCTAACTCCTCATGACCCTTGGCCATCGGTTGACTGTTAAAGTTAACAGATGACCGTTAATATGACTCTGTTGTCGGTGATACTGTTCCGGTGACCGGATTCCTGCATCGGCCCCAATTACCGGCAACCGCTTTTGACATAGAATTTTTAGAAGATTTATTTTTACTCATGGGCTTATTAGACTTCGATTTCAACAACTTTTAGACACTTTTACATCTGATTTTGGGGAGCAAGAAACCACTATTCTCTTTCACGTATATAGGGTTAACAATATTTTTATCTTCTTCTTTATTAGAATATGTGTATGAACTCCATAGCTATGAGTAGCTAAATTTCTTATTATTGGTTAAGGATTTAAGTTGATTAATATATTAGTTTTGTCTCAATATTTGTCATTTATAATCCATTGTTTATAACTTTTGCATGATTTGAACACTTCGTTGGTTGAGTCTGGAATCAATTTAACTTGTTTTCATCTCTAAAGCTAAATTAGGGTTTTCAATACGAAAAAGTTGACGAATTCTGATTTCAAGTAACATAAGTGTGATTATTGCTTGTAGTGATACATCCTAGCAATCACATATGAATCATATCCTTAGTTAAACTGAATTAATGCGTTTTCCACGTTCAATTACATTGATTAACCTATTTCACCGTTCTTAATGCTCTTAGAGGGTTGAACTTAATTGTGTTTTTACACTTTAGGTTATTCGCTAAGTAGAATTCATACTTGCGTCGTTTTATGTAAGTGTGTTGATTTTTGAAAATAAACGTGATATTCTTGCGATCAAGGAATACATGTTTGTGAATGATACAATCCCTTAACCAATATGTTCTCAACTCTTGATTACTTTCAACTATTTACTTTGCTTTTGTTTTAAGTTTTTATTACTTTCATAAATTCTGAAAAATGCCCCCTTGTTACTTAAGAAATTGAAACCGAATAACAACAATAACCTCTCGTGGAACGAACACTTACTTACTCTAGCTTTATAATAAATCTTTTATAAGTGAGAAAGTGAATATAATTTTGACGTGGTACGACAAACGTCAAATTTTGGCGCCGACAACGAATTCAAGTGAAGAATTTCAATGGAATATGGAAAATATCCGAAGAGAGTATGCCACATATGAAGATGAGCAACCTTTGGAAAGTATTTGTAACAATGATGAAATTAATCCACTCTGAATCATATTTTTGATGATAATTGTGTAGTTAACTCAACTCCTGATTTTAGTAATTGTCATTCACCCATTCAAAAGGAAAAGTTGAGTGCAAGAGATTCTATTGTAGTTAATGGTAGAAAACGTGTTAATATCAGAAAAATAACTCAGAAACTATAGAAGTTAGATGAAGATGGAGCCCCGGAAGAGCTTCTCGAAAAAAATTAGTAGCACCATAACTATGGAATTCAAACGATGTTCTAATAAAGATTGGGAAACCAACGAAGATTCTTATTGCGGTGAGTCTGAAAATAAAGAGGAGTATGTTGAAAATGGAACTGAATTGAGTAATATCGTGGAAGACCCAATTGAAGTTGTCAAAGTTTATGATGATAATATTGATGCTGAAATTCTTGTTGAGGCGGAAACTAACGACGAACGGTTAGAAAGTTTGATAGAGGACCATGGTATACAAGAAGTAAGTAATTCATTGGAAATTTTTAAGAAATATGAAGATCCCGTTGTAGATGGTGAATTTATGAAAAGGGCTAGAATTGTAAAATTGGCCTCTGCTAAGCAACAAAAACATATATGTGCATATTTATGCACATATGCTTGATTAGAATATTGTATCTCTATTTATATGTCGTAAGCGAATTAAGAACACAGATTCTTTCTAAATACTTTAAACTGGCCTTGTAGCCTCCTCAAAACTCATAATATTCATGCCATGCCGAACTAGTCTCAAGTCGCATAAATTGCACTGCTAAATTCCTTGAACTTGCCTCGAATGTGCATCGATGTTCTAGCAACATCCATTAAACTCGGGAATAACTAATGCTTAAACCCCGAAATACATTATAGCTTAACGTTTCATTCGCAACAAATGCTCCTCAAATTGCGCTTTTGAGATTAAATATGCTACTTTAGCACTTTGCTTAAATATAAGCCATAAATAATGCGCCACTCCCCTTGGATGTGCCATAACTAAAACAGAAGCGACGCCATAAAAGGCGCATTAAACTTCTCACCAAGGCTAACCCTATACTCTTCTCATATTAGAGCCAAGTTAGCACCAACAATTTGGCTTAGCTCCACATTGGCACCAATTAGCCACAATAACACTAAAAATGCTAACTTTTCTGGATCCAAACCCTAGCGCCCGAGAAGTGCTAACTAACCAAAAATTATCTTAACTAGCACATTTTAGCCTAATAAGGCCTCAGCCAACCTCGACACCTCAACCTTCGCACTAAAAGTGCTAACCCTAATTCTAGCGCCAAAAACGCTAACTCTCTTTAGCCTAGTGCCTAGCACGTCGCTAGCTTCTCAAGCACGACCCCAAGGCCAAATGTGTCACCAGGCCTATGCGCCTCCAAGGCCCGATGTCCCTAGCTTTGACGTCCCATCTCCTTGGCGCCCTAGCCATAACCTCCTTGGCGTCCTTGGCGCCCTTGACTCCAGCGCGTCCTAGCTGCCAAGGCCAATGCGTCTCCAAGCTAGCGCATCCCTGCCAGGCAACAGACTCCCAGGCCAATGGGTCTCCGGACAATGTTTTCCCTAGGATTAGCGCGTCCCTTGCTAGCCTAGCGTATCTCCTAAAGGCCTATGCGCCCCTACCTAGCTCAAGCACGCCCCTAGCCTGGCTTATACGCCTTAGATCGAGCACCCCCTAGCAGCCTAGTGCGTCCCTATCCCTCCATGGTCAATATGCCCTCATGCCTATCGTATTCATACTTAGCCACAAATGCATTAAGCACTAGCACTCTAGTGCTAACTATATTTGATTCAATTCAAATGCTAACTTCGAGCCTTCTTGACACTAGCTTCCTAGCATTAGTACAATTGATATTTAACAGAAGTTATGCATATCGGTCTTATTCCTGAGACATTAGCACACAAGCATTTTACATTACAAAGAGCTAGCACATTCTTATTTGCGCTAAGTAGCTAGTACTATCTTTGTTAGCTACTTTCCTAAGAAATACGCCTTTCTTCTCAATATGGGACCAACATTGAGATTTATACGAATTCTAATAGGTCTCCTTGCTTAAAGAGACATTTAAAATATTTGGCCTCAAATGCCTCCGCGACTTACGATAAGTCGCTTCTGAGCTAATACTTAGCCATTAAATATGCCATGTTCCTTCCAAGAAAGTACATGACCACTGAACTTCCCAGACTCGACACTAATCAGTCTGACTATCAATACTGTGAGTAACACAACTTGTCTCACTGACTTAGCAAGTCATTTGATTTGACTTGACTTGACTTAAATAAAACCATAGTGGCTTATGACACCACTATTGCCACGAGATGTCAAATAAAACATGGGGGGATTTCTCATTGGGGTATTGGCTGGCGGTCTACGACATCTTGGGTGGTGATACCACCTCCACGAACAAGAAGGTAACAATAAGTGGGCGGTTACAGAGCAGTTGAGAGGATGAGGAGTAGTGGTCAGACAGTTTACCCTACTTTTCGGGCATCACCCCACTATGATCTCCATAAGCATCACTTCTCCACCTCTTCCTATTCTACGACTTACGAGAAATCATTGTGTCTCCTCTGACCTATAAATAGATGATTCCCATTTATTCGGAATAAGACAAAAAGACATACAAGAAATTCAGTCTGAAGAAACAAAACCTACAGAATTAACGATTCCTCCCAGAGAATCCATTTTCTTCTTTATACACTATCACACTGATACTTTCTCAACCATTTTTGCTTTCCTCCCCTAAGACCTACCTAAATATTTTCCATCTTTGTAATTGAAGCAGGACGTGAACGACTATTTCTTGGTTTAGGCTCGTCCTGTTCGAGCTTGATCTCTCGAACCTACTTGAAAGTACGATTTACTGTACATTTATTTTTACACTAAAACAATTGCGACCACAGTGAAAGATCAACTATCAATTACAAAAGCCAATTTTCAGTTATTCAAAATGGTGGATCTTAGGTCTGGAGCAGTTACAACTCCTATAGTCGGTTTAGGTAATACTGATGGTGGTGGTTCTGAAAACATCCCTATTGCTACTGAACCTCCCCATACCAATTCTACTACTACACCTCCTCTCGATGAAAAAACCACTAAAGACACGAGAATACTCAAACTCTGATCAACATAGAGGATCTGATGAAAAGACAGGAAGTTCTTGCAGAACTCAGGTGGACATGGCCACTAATCATAAGGAGGTACTTGCTTGTCTCAAGACCCTGACAGAGTAACTCTCCCGGAACAACATCGTCTAACAGAGCAGACCAGGACCAACTTTGTAACGACTGTTGATGCTGAAACACCTAGGGATCAAAAAGACAAATGAGTCCATATCATTCTTGATTGACCACCATAGAGGTACCAGCAATCTAATTTTGTCACCCATGAAGATCTGGATAGACTCCTACGAAACCATGGAAAAAAGGACTCATCCTAGGCCCATCAACACCAACCTCCCTACCCGCCTGAAATCCATAGGATCCCTCTGCCGGCAGTTTACTATTCTCCAACTTTCTCATTATATGACGAAATTGGAAATGCTCGTGAGCACGTCTCTCGATTTTTTGAATCCCTCGGAGGACATGCATACAATCATGTATTACGTCTCAAAGAATTTTCAAAGTCCCTCACTGGAAGGGCCTGCACATGGTACAACAACATTGCTCCCAACAACATCTCTGATTGGGAAGACATGGTTAATGCCTTATACAAAAAGTACCTCTTCGTCTCCGAGCAGATCACCCTATCAGACTTGTGAAAAATGTTCCAAAAGAATAATGAACACCCCAATGAATATGTAAAAATATTCAGAATTCAAGCAGTGGATTGTCAAGATCAGGATGTGACGAAACATCAACTGATGGAACTATGTATTAATTGCATGATCCCTGTTTATCGTGCCTTTCTAGAAAATTTGTGTTTTTAGACTTTTTATGAGTTACGTGGAGCCGCAAAACGATCCGTAACAACTGCTCCCGCCCTCCTAGAGAGAACTAGACCAACAAGAAAAGGGAGTCGTGGAGATACTCGTGGGAATCGATGGTTAGTCAACAAGCAGTATAATGTTCAACCTTCCATTGGTGTCGTCAGTAATGAAGGACATAAGAGGAAAGTTTTATATCAACCCGATTCACAGACAAAGCACTCTTCTTCCCATCTGCCCTAGACACCAGTACCAACTCGAAAATCAACTCTGTCTTAGAACGCCACCAAAGCTTCGCAACAACAATTACAGCCGCAGCATGGACAAGATGTTAAACCAAACATAATGTTCCCGGACTTCCCAGTCCTAATGGAAGAGGTGCTCGAGCTACTGGAGGCATGGATGGAAGATGGTACTCTCCAACTACCTCCTGTGCGACAGCTTCCCACAAATCAGCAGATGACAGATCCCAAATACTGTCATTATCATCGATATGTTAATCACCCAACCAGCGATTGTAACAATTTAAAATGTATTTTTAAATAAAAGGTGGAATCAAGACAATTACAATTAGCAGCTGAAGGAGTCCAAAAAAAATCCCCTTCTTGTCAGAAACTTCACTCTCTCTGAGAACTCAACCAACCAAACAGTTCAATCTTTGATGGAACGTATGTTTGGGCTTCTCTATCTCCCGAAAATACAATGTGAAGATGTCTTTGCTGCCCTAAACCATGTGGTAGCTGGCAAGCGCTTATTCTTTGCGGAAAGGAACTGCTCCCAAGTCAAGCCTCCCTTGAAGAACTTGGTCGACACGAATGATAAGGAATATGACCGGGGACTACCCACAAAGCTTGAGAATCCGACTCAGAATCTAAGACTCGATCAAGTAAGTCCTACTTCTAAAGACCCTTTGCAATCAATGATCCCATGTCCTGACATAACTCAGGAGCATTGCTTAATGGATAACTATATCACAACTAGAAGATGTGAATGGGAAGCCGATCTATTTTAATATTTTATCAAATGTTTAAAAATCACTTTTGCTAAGAACGGGAAAATTCATGACTCACTTGCGAGTCGAATTGCTTCTGGCGATGAGAAGAAATGCCGGCAACAATCCTTGGACGCCCAGGGAAAAGACCTCCCAGACGAGATGATAAAGTCTGGGCCTTTTCGAATTGGAGATACGGTTTTGAAAATCACTAAGAAGGCGCAACTTCTCGTATCAGCTCCTCCGACTATCAAGAAGGAACCCTACATAATTACTGAGACTCTACTAGGTGACAACTACAAGCTTACAAACCATGAAAATCCAGAAGGAGTAGTGATTCATGGCAATGACTCAAAGCTCGCAAAGCCTGAGAGCTTCACCAGTTTACTTCAAATATTTTCCTATTTTCTTGCAATATTTATATTTCCTCTAAAATGAGTGCAATATTTCTGCACCCATAATTAGGTTTTCAAGTTTATCAATTAATTCAAATATTTTTATTCATTTCAAAAGTAATAAAGGAGTCCATCTCTTTTCACAGACAACTTGTCAAAAACCTACTTACTCAAAATCCCAAAATAAAACCATAAATATGCTTCAGGAAAAACTAAAACTAGAAAAAATCCTTGAAAGTTGGCTCAGTCCCTACATAATACTCTTTCTCCATCCTTGCAAGAGTCTCCAACGTAATATCCTGGGAAGGCCTTTCAACTTCTTTTCTAGCATTGGTCACCGCCTCCAACCAACAAAGTGTTCTCGCATGACTCCCAGATGAAGACGAACCCACATGACATTCAGGCCAGAGCTCTCGGAATTACTTAAAGCCTTTTCCTAATCCTCAAAAATCGTATCGGAAACTTCATACCAAGAAAGTGAGAACATCTTTTGTACGATGGGCAACAGGCTAGACACGTCTCGCTCTAAAGCTCTGTAGTTTCTGGAAGTATCAACGGACGAGTGACCAAACTTCTTCCCTATCCTTGTATACAACTCGACGTATGTGGATAGAACGACAAAACCTCCAACACGCAAGTACCTAGGAAGAGTCCTGCTTGGGCCAAAGTCAACATCAATACCTGCATCAGGATACTCGGCGGAAGCACTACGCTCAACAAGCATGCAAGCAGGAGTATTCTCATGATTTTCAGTAAGGGAGAGGACATTATCTACGTCGGGACAATGGTAATTCTTGTTTCTTCGCTAGTAATCCCAACTCTCTGATTTTGGTCATCCGGCGGGGGGGGGGGCCGGGAGGGTAGAGAAAATATGAGCAAATTGAGTCAATGTGCCTTAGACATAAAATTCTTGAACATGAACCATAAAACTTATCATGCATAATCATAAACATCATATACAATCATTACAAAGTGTTATTCAATGGATTATATGAGCCGCAACAATCACAAGACGTTTTGCAAAGAACGTCCCAGAAATAATTTTCAATGCCTCTCGGAAACTCTGGAGATGACAACAATCGGTGATGAATCTAGGCATGTTTCTTATTCAAAAGTTCATATTGAAATCCTACAACGTGTTAAAAGGGAATATTAATCGGGAAAGTGATATAAAAGTTATGGCAAAAACGGCTAGCGAAGTCAAATCTGAAAAACTGTCAGGATTTTCCTGGATACTTCCTGAGTTCTACTGTTCAGTCGTTTTGACGCCCCAAACAAGCTAAAAAACTAGATTTTGTCACATTAGGTTGTAGGAAATTGTTCTCTAATAAGGATAAATAGGTTAATCATCCAAAATAGAGGTCGTATGAAGATTCTATGGCATTTTTCCCAAGCAGTATATTTCTGGATTTTTCTGATGACGAAAATTTGCAAATACTTTGCAAATTTCAAGCATATTTATACTTATATGAGGAATTCAAAGTGTATACATGGATTATTAATATTTCATGGAGGGTAGAACTTACTTGAGGAGGATCCAAATTGGTGGAAGAGTCCAGCACCATTTCACTTCCATTGCTTACTTCATCATTGATAGTATCGGATTCAGGGTTTTCATGGATTTCCTCCATACGAGATGTTTCTTCGAGCTCCTCTTTCCTGGATTCATGTCCTTCTTCCATGCTTATAGTGTCTCCCGAAGCCTCAGAAGCATCACCAAATTCAGCGGAAACACTTGTACTTACATGCTACACCAAGACAAGAATATATATACACGAGAATTGAGAATGACAGGTGGAACACTTACATTCTTATGAGGGTCGGTCTTACTTCCGGGAAGAATCAACCTTGGTTATTTCCTTACATACTGGGGACTATTCGCAGCAACAGAAGCAACGTTCATACGAGGATGAACAACACGAGTCTAGCAGAAAGAATGAAAGATAAGAATCATAAAATTCATATTTCCGGAATTAAGAAGTCAGAGAAAAGATCCTTACCTCCTGGGATACGTCAATAATTAGCTTCCGTTTTGCCTTAGATGAACTCTTCAAATTGAGACTTCGAGATTTGTATTCCTTAGAAGGGAGCCGGTCATCAATGGAGGTCTTGAGAGGAATTATTTGAAGCGTATCCTCTTATCATTCCAGAAACGTACATACATGGACGATATCCGAGGTTTCCTACCCCGAATGAAGAAATGAATGCTTATTCCCTCAGAAAGACAAACATCCAAATTCTTCTCCAACTCTGTAATAGATGGAGCTACACTGTGACTACGGGGTACTTCTTGGTCGAAACTCATCTGACGAGCCGCACGGTCGATGTTATATGCTTGCATCGAATAACCTTCTGAACGAAGAGCAAGGATATAACTTGGGGTTGAGCTGTTCATGAAGGCATTTTGTCCAGAAGAAAAGGCATTAGCTTGCCTCTTTGGACCTCTCCAAAGAACCCCCTTGACCTCTCCAACAAAAGTAGTTGATGAATTATATTCCCATGCTTAGAATCCTAAGGCCTGAAGTTCACCTCGCTCTGGACATCTATCAAATTAATCAAATCTACAAAGGTGATATTTCTTCTATACCAATGACGAATCCTTGCATATTCAATGGCTCCTCTCAAATTCAGAGGCTTCGACAAAGGCGCATATTTTGGGAGGTGCTCCCATAACCATGCTTGGAAAAACGTGGTATGAACACAAGAATCAATATTCAAGAACCCGTTAGAAGTATTTATATCACGAGCCAATAGATCTAAATGAGAATACAAATTCGAGAAATAATTTACCAAGAGGGAGACATTCGCCACCAGGAAGCTTCAAATTGCCAACGGGGAAGTCTTCAAATACATCTCTAGATAGCCAGAGTGTCAGAAATGCTGCAATGGTCAAAGGGTCACTAAGAGTGAGATCGTTCGCATCGTCCTCACCATTCTACCAATGATCAATCCACTTCACATAATACACACCATTTTAACCTATGCCTTGTTGGATTTGTTCTATCTTCCTTTCCAGATCTGTGATCATTTAGTTCTCTTTAGCGGAATCTTCGATAGGAAGAGTCCCAGAAACCGAAAGCTACAATAAACTAACTATGTCTTCCAGAGTAATTGTTAGTTCGCCCCAGGCGCATATATCATTATGAGTTGGTTCACACCACGGTGAAGCAAAGGTTAAAAGACCCTCAACATCCTTGAAGATCTGCAGATGATCAGACAGTCTTACAACATGAAGTATTCCAGCCTATTTCAAAACCCTGACCACTGAAGGGTCACTCAATATCGCTTTGCACCAGCTCACCAACTTTTTCATGGGGACTTAGTGTATCTTGAACTCGACAGAAGAAGGTACATAATCTCCTCTCTGCAAACAAATTCTTGGGAAAGTCTCAGGAACAACACTCTGAGGGACAATATACTTCTCAGATTTGGGGATAAAGTTACCAATAAAACCAAAAGGTACGACAAGCTCTTCAGAAATATACTCTCGAAACTTATCATGAATATGAGGTACGCTCTCAAGAAATATAACATCAGAAATTTCTTCTTTAATCTGACTAGAAGATATGCCAACATCATTACATCCATTAGTCATCTGTAATACGTTCAAGTTCTCCCTATATCAAAAGAGGATTGAAACCCTAGTTTTGTTAAAAAAAAACTAGGGTTTGCAAAAAAAATATAAAACATATATATATAATGGCGTTGAAAAAAATAAGGAAAGAAAAGAAAACTTACCTTCTTGTTTTGGTCGGCCATGGTACTTACTCAAAATCAAGTTCTCACACTTGCTAATGCCGCAACCTAGAAGACAAGATCAATTCTTATTACGCCACAAAAAAAAATCACGGTAAAAAAAAAGGGGGGAGGAAATATATATATATAGGTGCCAACTTGAAGAATCCTTGTCCAACTAGGAAACCATAAAAACAAAAAAGAGAGAGAAAAAAGTGGCACAAAGTTGCCTTCTTCTTGGTCGCGCCGACTTTGGCATTTTCCCACCCGTAATAATCAATATTTCAAGCACAGAAGAGGGCGCCTACTATCCCAAACCAAATTTAACGCTAAGGGGTGCACATCTCAATATTCCAGAAGCTAAGTTTATCTACCTCTACTCTTAAAATTTAAATTGTGCATATATAATTATTAAAAGCATATTGTCACCATCTAGTGCTTACTGTACAACATCACTATTCCTCACTAAGCAGAGGACTTAATATAGTTGGTGAATTTTTGACAAGGTCTAGAATTGTAAAATTGCCATCTGCTAAGCAACAAAACATATATGTGCATATTTATGCGTATATGCTTGATTAGAATATTATATCTCTATTTATATGTCGTAAGCGAATTAAGAACACAGATTCTTTCTAAATATTTTAAACTGGTCTTGTAGCCTCCTCAAAACTCATAATATTCATGCCATGCCGAACTAGTCTCAAGTCGCATAAATTGCATTGCTAAATTCCTTGAACTTGCCTCGAATGTGCATCGATGTTCTAGCAACATCCATTAAACTCGGGAATAACTAATGCTTAAACCCCGAAATACATTATAGCTTAACGTTTCATTCGCAACAAATGCTCCTCAAATTGCTCTTCTGAGCTTAAATATGCTACTTTAGCACTTTGCTTAAATATAAGCCATAAATAATGCGCCACTCCCCTTGGATGTGCCATAACTAAAACAGAAGCGACGCCATAAAAGGCGCATTAAACTTCTCACCAAGGCTAACCCTAGACTCTTCTCATATTAGAGCCAAGTTAGCACCAACAATTTGGCTTAGCTCCACATTGGCACCAATTAGCCACAATAACACTAAAAATGCTAACTTTTCTGGATCCAAACCCTAGCGCCCGAGAAGTGCTAACTAACCAAAAATTATCTTAACTAGCACATTTTAGCCTAATAAGGCCTCAGCCAACCTCGACACCTCAACCTTCGCACTAAAAGTTCTAACCCTAATTCTAGCGCCAAAAACGCTAACTCTCTTTAGCCTAGTGCCTAGCACGTCGCTAGCTTCTCTAGCACGACCCCAAGGCCAAATGTGTCACCAGGCCTATGCGCCTCAAAGGCCCGATGTCCCTAGCTTTGACGTCCCATCTCCTTGGCGCCCTAGCCATAACCTCCTTGGCGTCCTTGGCGCCCTTGACTCCAGCGCGTCCCAGCTGCCAAGGCCAGTGCGTCTCCAAGCTAGCGCATCCCTGCCAGGCCAAAGACTCCCAGGCCAATGGGTCTCCGGACAATGCGTCCCCTAGGATTAGCGCGTCCCTTGCTAGCCTAGCGTATCTCCTAAAGACCTATGTGCCCCTACCTAGCTCAAGCACGTCCCTAGCCTGGCTTATACGCCTTAGATCGAGCACCCCCTAGCAGCCTAGTGCGTCTCTATCCCTCCATGGTCAATATGCCCTCATACCTATTGTATTCATACTTAGCCACAAATGCATTAAGCACTAGCACTCAAGTGCTAACTATATTTGATTCAATTGAAATGCTAACTTCGAGCCTTCTTGACACTAGCTTCCTAGCATTAGTACAATTGATATTTAACAGAAGTTATGCATATCGGTCTTATTCCTGAGACATTAGCACACAAGCATTTTACATTACAAAGAGCTAGCACATTCTTATTTGCGCTAAGTAGCTAGTACTATCTTTGTTAGCTACTTTCCTAAGAAATACGCCTTTCTTCTCAATATGGGCCCAACATTGAGTTTTATACGAATTCTAATAGGTCTCCTTGCTTAAAGAGACATTTACAATATTTGGCCTCAAATGCCTCCGCGACTTACGATAAGTCGCTTCTGAGCTAATACTTAGCCATTAAATATGCCATGTTCCTTCTAAGAAAATACATGACCACTGAACTTCCCAGACTCGACACTAATCAGTCTGACTATCAATCCAGTGAGTCACACAACTTGTCTCACTGACTTAGCAAGTTATTTGATTTGACTTGACTTGACTTAAATAAACCATAGTGGCTTATGACACCACTATTGCCACGAGATGTCAAATACAACATGGGGGGATTTCTCATTGGGGTATTGGCTGGCAGTCTACGACATCTTGGGTGGTGGTACCACCTCCACGAACAAGAAGGTAACAATAAGTGGGCGGTTACAGAGCAGTTGAGAGGATGAGGAGTAGTGGTCAGACAGTTTACCCTACTTTTCGGGCATCACCCCACGATGATCTCCATAAGCATCGCTTCTCCACCTCTTCCTATTCTACGACTTACGAGAAATCATTGTGTCTCCTCTGACCTATAAATAGATGATTCCCATTTATTCGGAACAAGACAAAAAGACATACAAGAAATTCAGTCTGAAGAAACAAAACCTACAGAATTAACGATTCCTCCCAGAGAATCCATTTTCTTCTTTATGCACTATCACACTGATACTTTCTCAACCATTTTTGCTTTCCTCCCCTAAGACCTACCCAAATCCTTTCCATCTTTGTAATTGAAGCAAGACATGAACGACCATTCTTGGTTTAGGCTCGTCTTGTTCGATTTTGATCTCTCGAACCTACTTGAAAGTACGATTTTACTGTACATTTGTGTTCACCCTAAAACAAAAGACTTTTCACACATGTTAAGTGTGACCGTATCCTCAAGAAAACAGAGTTGTTGTATTTTAGTTAGTTTAGTTTAGTTTGCTCGAGGACTAGCAAAGTCTAAGTGTGAGGGAATTTAAAAGGTGCCTAGAACACCTTAATTAATATCAATTGTTTATGTTTTATTTGCTATTTTGCTTATGAATTATGTATTTTATAGTTCTGTTTGAGTTTTTAGGTACTTCGGAGTTATGTGGAGCAAAAAAGAAAAGGAAATCATGTCAAAACGGTAAAATTGTCTTTTTACACAGGGTAGCCAAGTTTCTAGACTATTTAGAAAAAGAAAAGTAAAGCAGAGGGTGGCTCTATCAATTAACCTTGGGTGCCATTAGCTATCCCCTTTCTTATACTCTCAATGAAATTAGGTTATTGTTCTTCCCCAAATTCATTTCACGATAGTTGCAAGAGAAGAAAATAAAGAATATGGCAGTTGGAATTGATCTGAGCTTGAAGAGAAAGATTTCAGAGATGGGGGCACTGTTGATAATGGTTTAGGTGGGTTCATTTTTCGCTGGATAGTGTCGATTCAATATCTACAGAGAAGAAAAACTGTGGCTCGAGATCAAGAACAAGGTAGAGGGTCGCTGATGGTGTTGAATTTGCGGTGGATTTGAGAAGATGAGTAGAAGAGATAGTGAAGCTGTGAATCAAAAGGGTTTGTTGTAAACTGGAAGGCTGTGATTGAAATTGAATCTAAAAGGTTCGGTTAAATCTGTGGAGATGATGTTGTTCGATTGAGAGGGTTTCACTGGTGGTTTTGATTGAGATGAATCTAAGAGGGTAGAGCTGGTGGTTATGGCAGTGAAGATGAGGTTCGAGTCAGTGAGAAAGTGGAATCAATTATTGGTTTAATTTGGATCTGGTTATGACAGGAAGAGAAGTTCAAGGGTTTGATGGTTTTAATTGAAACTGTTGGTGCAGAGAAATTGCATAACTGAAGAGATGGGTATGACGTTTGAACTCAGAAAAGCTAACAGGGAAGAAGATTTGAAGATGCAAATTAGGGTTTAATCTGTTTTGGGAAGAAATAGAGAAGAAAAAACAGCCGTACCGAGGAAAAACAACTAAAGATATGGTGTGACTGAGATTGAGATGGGTTGTGAATGAAGGCTTGAGTTGTTTTTGTTGGTTGAAAGACAGGTCTGAAATGGATTTGAATTACAGCAAGAGAAGCTTCCTGCAGTTAGGAATGATCGTCATGTGTTGAATATGTTGAATGTTTACATTGTATAGATGAATGTTAGGAAAGTTGCAGGGAAGGAGTAATAAAGTGGCCTGAAATTGGCCTGGCACTACGCCAAAATAGGGAAAACTCGACAGGGGGATTATGAGAAATTCGACGGAAAAAGTCTGTCAATTCATTTTTGATGGGCCAAGGCTATCGATTTCATATAATGTAATCGGGCCATTACTGGGCTTCATTTTGAACAGGAATATTCGTAAACCCATCGGTAAAAGAAGAAAAATCATCTCTCTCGCTCATTTCTCTCCTCTACTCTCCAAGAAATTCTACGGAAAAAGGAAAAAGAAACCTTAGCTAGTTATTTCTCTCCTCTGTAAGCTATCATTTCTCAGATTCATAGAGAAATTCGTCTCTCTCCTCTGTTATTTCAATCTTCTGCTTCATTTCAATCTTCTTCTCTCACATTATGTTTCGGTGACATTGTTTCTAAATTTCCGGTCATTGTAAGGTATATTTGTTGTTGTTCTGAGATCAGTATTTCAAAGTAATTTGTCGTCGTTTCGAGCTTAGATTATGAGATTTTATGTGGGATTTAGCTCTATTTTTGTTTGGTTATGTGATTTCTAATTCTTTTTATTTTTGTTAATCTTTCTGTGCATGTTAGGTTTTGGTGATTTAACACGATTTGCTTTAGAGTGTACACGAGAAGATGGTTAAAGGAGGTGATATTTGAAGATAACAAAGTAGAAACTACCTGGAGAAAGGTTAGTAAAAAAACTAGGGTTTCTAATCAATTTTGGCATGTTGGTGTTTGATTTTGTTAGTTATATTTAGATTCAATTGTGTTGGGATACTAACACCAATTAGGAGGGTCTAGCTATTTTAGGAATTAGTTTATGTTTCCTTATTTGTTATTTGCTTAGGACAAGTTATATTCTCTATGTATTCATAGTTTGTTCTAGGGCTTATTCAGTAAAATCAATACAATCAATATTATTAAGCTTTGCTTAGTTTGGTGGCTAATCCCCAATTCAAAGGATTACAGTGGCTGATTGCCAATCAAACGATCAATTTATGTATCTTTAATATTAGGATCCTCTAGTTCAGTGTCGGATCCTAACATCTGGATCAGAGCATTCGATCTGAGACCACATCTTCTGCCCAATTTTTTTTTTCTCTTCTCCATACCATCTTTCGCTACTAGATTCACCGTATTCATCCTAAAAGAAAAAAAAAGAGAAAAGAAAAGTGGTTGTACTGAAGTATCACCGTTGATCAACAACTGTCGCAACAGCAAAACAAGGGCGTCATCTTTATTGGTTGGGTGAGTCTTGTTGTTGACTTCTACGTTTTGTCCCTGTGTACCATTAGCAACATTTGTGTTCGTGGTTATTTAAGCTTTTGGCTCTTGTTAGCTTACCCATTAGCCATTAATAATCAATCCTACTGGTAGAAGTTTAGGAGCTCTGATATTTTTTCACAACTCAAGTTTATCTGTTGGATTTGTTGATCCGTTGGATTTTGGCAATGACAGTTTAAGAACTAAGTAAGCACGTTCAAGGGTTAACTTCAAAATTAGATACAGTAATCGCCAACATGAAGCAAGATTGAATAAATTCCGATACAAAATTTGAAACCATGTTGAGACAGTTCAAAGAATCCAATATGCAGGATATTACTACTCTTGCAAAAAGTATTTCAGAAAGTATTACCAATCTTGAAAATATTCTTCGTCTACCTCCTAACAATACTAGATGTGTTAATGGAACTGGCTTAAATAATGGTGGTGCTACTGGAGCTGGTTTAATCATTCGAGCTGGAAGAATCAACTTGAAATTCCCTACTTTTGACGGAGACGATCCTGAAGGCTGGATTTTTCAGGCTGAATAATACTATAGTCTTCATGGTGTATCAGACGCTCAAAAGATGCCATTGGCCGCTGTTCACTTCAAAGGAGATACAAATTCCTAGTATCGATGGATCAAAGACTCTCTTGAAGAACCGACATGGGAACAATTCTCTTGTAAACTTCGTTCTCGTTTCGGGTCTCGCAAGCATATTGATCCATACAACTCTTTATCCAAATTGCCGCAAAACGGTAACGTCCGTGACCTCATCACCAAGTTTGAAAAAATACTGAATTTTGTGATTGGTATACCCGAGGAACATCTAGCTAGTATCTTTATTTCTGCCCTTCGCGTCGATATTGGTACTGTTGTTCGTTTATTTCTACCAAAAATTCTTTTCGAGGCATTTGACATGGCTTTACGACAGGAGGATGCTATTAATGCTATTATAGTTTCTTCCGTAGCGAAACCAGTACAAGTCACATCAACACTCACTACGACAACTACGTCTACGTTAGTTCCAGTTAGTCGAATTTCTAAGTTCGAGCAAGAAGAAAGGCGGAAAAAGGGCTTATGCTTTCATTGCGATGAAATTTATAAATCAGATCATCTATGAGGGTGGGTCAAGTCTTCTATTGGAAGCTGATGGAACCGATAATGTTTTGATAATGGATTATTCTAACGATCCAACTTGAGGACAAGTTGCGTTTCAAGGGGCTAGGAATGTTAAAACACCAGTTCTATTTTTAGACTAAATATATTTTAAGATTTTGTCAATTTTTTGGTTTAGTTCTATGATCCAACTTGAGGATAAGTTGTGTCTCAAGGGGTTGGGGATGTTGGGATACCAACACCAATTAGGAGAGTTTAGTTATTTTTTATTTGCTTAGGACTCAAGTTATATTCTCTATATATTCATAGTTTGTTCTAGGTATTATTCAATACAATCAATATTATTAAGCTTCACTTAGTTTATTGGTTAATCCCCAATTCAAAGGATTAAGGTGGCTGATCGCCAATCAAACGATCAATTTATCTATCTTTCGTATTAGGATCCTCTAGTTCAGTGTCGGATCCTAACAAATTATTTATGTTTATGGTCTTTATCGTAGTCGTAGTGTTAGTTATGAGTAACTTTACTAGTGCAAGAAAAAGATTATCTATGTAGTATTAAGTTTCGAATTTGTTCTCGAAATGAGTTATTCATATATATAATAGGAACTGATTAGATGAATCATGTCCATAATTTAGAATAGGGACTTACTTTTTACTATCCTTTTGCATCTGTTAGTCAATAATCTTTACTTACAGTTTGGTTTTAGAAAGTGCCTTCATTATTAGCTACACAATTTTTGTTTAGCTAGACGCCTTTAGTGATTGTCAATTATAATGGAAACTTAAAATTGTTGGCAGTATAGTTAACTTTTTATGTTCATTTCAATAAATTGTTTCACTTTTGCTTGACATGAGTTCATGCTTGTCACACTGTCTGTATCTTTTCGCCTTTTCTAATTTGTTTTGTCTGTATCTTTTCGCCTTTTCTAATTTGTTTTATAGTCATGGTATTTTGTCCTTCTGTCTATACTGTTTAGTTTGGTCACTGTTTTCTCAATTTTTTGTTGTGGTAATGGTGTCCCCCTACTTGAGTGACCAATTTTCAGTATTCTGTTCAGTTGTTGTCTACAGTCCTTCCGAATTGCAACTAAAGCTAACCATTATTGCTTGGTCTTTAGCGTATAACTTGTTCGTATGATGAAGTTGGTTTTAATTTAATTATTATTTACCATTATTTTTCAAAGCATTAAATAAGTGGAAGTGGTTGGCAAATTTCCTCAAGATTGTCTGCCCTTATCATAATAATCATATGTTTTCTCTTCTCTTTTCTGGTTACAATCATTTCTATGCAACAATAGAAAAATGAGGCATAGAGGAAACAACAAGATGGTCATACTTACTTACATTTTCATCTTCTTTTTCATAGCTGGTTTGCGCCTTGGGAGTACAGTAGTAGTAGGCACAACTATTACACAAACTCTATCTATAACAGCCCTTCAAACAATTGTTTCCTCACAAGATGGAATTTTCAGATTAGGCTTCTTTAGTCTTCGAGATTCCCTCAATCGCTATGTTGGAATTTGGTACAATAATATTCCAGGGCCAACCAAAGTATGGGTTGCAAATAGGGATCACCCTTTAAATGATTCCGCTGGAGTTTTAAAGATTGCTAGTCACGGAAATCTTGTCCTTCTTGATAGACAAAGGGAACTATACTGGACCACAAATGTTACTGGTATTGTCTCTGATCACTTAGTTGCTGAGCTACTAGATACAAACTTTTTAATCAGTAATGGGTTAAGGTTCATTAGTTCGATTGAAAGGTTGGTCGTTGTTTGTTAATTTTGCTGCTGCTTCTTGGTAGAGACTTAGTTCTAGCTTTGTTATGCCCAGATATTAGTCCCATTCCTACCTTTAACAATTAGAGAAACAAAGACATGGGTTCCTAGTATCTCTAGCTATATTACCAATTTCAATCCATAACGAACATCATTAACTAGCATATCCAAATTAAACTCTATCTTATGTTTGTCGTAGTCAGGATACCTTCACGTTAAGTGGCTTAATCTCGTGTTTGCACAAGACGTTGAAGACAAACATCTGAATCTTCTCAAAAGCAAGGTATTATTACTACTTTTGAGCATTAAGAACAAATTACTTTTTTTTATTTCTTTTGTATGTCGTGTCTTGGTTGAGGGAATATGAGATGCAGACTAATTAGAGAAGGTCGACCATGATATTATACAATTTTAGATAGAGTTAACCTCATATATTTTATGATTTAATTAGGCAAACCTTGGTAGAAAACACGTTTCTTAGGCTGCAAACTAGAAAAACACTGTATCTTTTAAGATTGAAAGATGCATATTCTTTATCCTTTTGGATTTGGATGGTTAGCTGCTGGGTGCTAAGTTATGTGTTTGTAATGTGTGACCTTGTATCTCAGTTTTCTTATATCTCTGTTTGCTTGAGTAATATGTGGCGCTATATTTTTTTGATGGTTTGATTTGTTTGATCTTGCGGTTTGATTTAAAAACTATGTTATCTTTAACATATTAGTTTATTGTGTTATCATTTTATATGCTTAAATGGTTTCTGATATTTATATATATGAATTTGTTACCATGACTTACTGTTACTTAGTCTATTAAAGTAAATTTTACTAAACTGTATTAAAAAAGTATGCTTTTGCTTTAGGATTAAGTGAATCTGTAATTTGGTAGAATCCCTGTTATGCTGTTAAGTTTAAATATTCAATGTAAGCATGATTTTCTCTTTACCATCCTTGTTGCTCATAAAATATTTTAAATGTCTGATATACCCCCTAATACGCATCTCGCTTCTCAGACGAATACATTGATGGTATTATATCTTTTATTCAATTCGTAAAAGATAACTTAGGTGAGACTGAATGTTTCTGTCCATGCAAAACGTGTCGTAACTACTCGAAGCCCAGCTTGAATGAAGTTTCTGAGCACTTGTTTTTGAATGGAGTGGACCAGTCATACAAATTTTGGGTTAATCGTGGAGAACGTCTTCCTAGGACTAGTTCCAACATACAGGTTCCTAGTTCATCAACTGGTGATCATTCAGAATCAGTATTTCTGTGAACGATGGACTTGTTCAACGAAACGATTGGACACTTCTATCCTAATGATCTCAACGAAATGCTAAATGAGTATGATCATCAAAATGATACTAATGTTCTAGATATACTGTGAATGATCTATTATAGCTAT
Organism: Papaver californicum; assembly: GCA_023531435.1. Classification (NCBI taxonomy): domain Eukaryota; kingdom Viridiplantae; phylum Streptophyta; class Magnoliopsida; order Ranunculales; family Papaveraceae; genus Papaver; species Papaver californicum. The sequence goes on along the minus strand of JAJJMC010008370.1, from coordinate 7,624,844 downwards.
GAGATCTGAGGACATCATCTATATGGTATGTTCTCTTGCATTGGATGAAATCAGGTCCTCATTGCATTGTATGAACTTGTGGCTAACTGAGTTTTGTTTTTTGTTGAAGGAAAAAGAGAGTCCAACTGGTGAGATTAATAGATGTGTCGTATTTGCGAAAACCCATGTAACCAAGACCATAAATGATCCTGAATCCACCTTCGCCTCGGATTTTAAAATCGTAAGAGTACTCAAAATCATACGATTCTGTACTTATGTGATTAGACTAAAATTCCTTTGTTAGACTATTGGAATACTAATTCCTAGTGTATGAATCCAAATGACTTTTGATCTTGTAGAGAAAAATTAAGGAACTTGTAGATGCTAATCCAAATGGCCATAATGATGTCGATAGCGATGTTGTCGCACAGGTTATTAGAAAACATATTTTACATATCGTTTTTAAATTTTAATCTTCTCCACTGGTGAAATAACCTTTTTGTGTCTCTTTCTTAGACATGTGGACGTGATCGAAAAGGTTATGTAAGAGGAATGGGAGGAGGTGTTACAAAGACTCAGATACGTGCTTCAACAACAAGTAGAGAGACTCTTCGCAAAGTACAATAAGAGAACAAAAGTATGTAGTCTGCTATCCAATTACTCAAAACACAAGTTGGCATACTCGTGAAAAAATGTACTTCATCATCACCATCTAATCAGGTAAAATCTTACGAAGCAATTTAAATTTATAATTGTGTTGTCAAGCTCTAATTGTTGGATAGTTTTAGAGAAATCAACCTTTTAGGTGCATACAAATATTTCTATAAAGTATTTAAACTTCAACTAGCAGCCAACAGTACCATCATAAACTAAACTTATACCCAATCCAACTAATCAGTAAGTTTCTTATGCTTTAAAAAAGAAAATAAGTAAGTTTCGTATACGTATATCAATTATCCAAATTACCTAACATATACAGGCTTAGATTCTGGTCCTGGAATTATCTGCCATTTGTTTTTTGGTCAACTAATATCATCGTCACTTATATTCAGGCTTAATTTCTTATACCTTACTTCTTTTTGGATTTTTCTGGTTTTGTCGTCTGTATATAAACAAGTTCTGGGAGGTAAACTAATGCATGTGATACATTGTCTTTATATCAGTGAATTGACTGTGAGGTGTTCTAATTGATAACTACATTATACATCTATATCGATCGACTCTTTAGTACTATCTATGTTGGTGTCATTACTGTAGTAATGATAACCTTGTTTACTGTGATTGATGTTTGGTAATGATGCATGTAGGCGCCTGTTGAGTCCTATTTTCCAAGCTCATGCTTCATCAAAAACTTCAAAGGGATTGCTTTGGGTAGTTACAATATTGCTGCTGCACTGATGTAACATGCATACAATGTAATTATTGAAGAAATATTTGACAAAGATGCTGAATTATTTGATGAAGATGCTTAGTGATGTTATGAGTGGGAAAGTGATCAATTGGCCAAAACCAAGTGTTAAGCCTTATCGGAAGTGAAGGCAATGAACCATGCTGTTGTTATTTTTGCAATCTAATACTCTAGGTTTATTAGGTTATGCTTTTGCTGTTTTTTTTAATGTCTTTTTGGATGTTATTAAAGGTTCTTATGAGATTACTTGGCAATTTATTTTGAAGTTAAAAAGTGTTTTTAGTTATTCATTTTACTTTTATTTACAATTTCATTAATGAGAAAATACTATTTATATAATTATAACTATTAATAAAAATATTGGCTCTCAAGTTTCAAATTAATTGTTAAGTAGTCCTCGTTAATAATTATTGACAAGCAAAGTTCGTTGTTTATTATCGATAATTATTGACAGTAGGTCACTATCATTTGAGGTTTTCGACACCTCAAATTACGACAGACCGTCCGATGGACGGGCTTTGTCGATAATCTCTATCATTGACGGTTTTGTTTCGTCAAAAAAGGTGAATTCTGGCGTAGTGGGGAAACAGCCTGAAACGAAGTGAACACTGCCAGATTTTTATCTCACCTGAGTTGACTCACTGATCCAAAATACCAGATTTGACTCACTTGAGTAGGTTTATTTAGCTGAGTCAGGCTAGCTGACTCTAGTAGCTGACCCCCCATGACCCCTTGACCGTCAGTTAACTGTTATAGTTAACAGATGACCGTTAGTATGACTCAGGTGACCAGAGATACTGTTCGGATGATCGGATTTAGGCGTCGACCCCAATTTCAGGCGACCACTTAGACATAATTTTTATTTGGAGAAGGAAAGTTTAACCTAATTTTGGAAACAAAAGATCTATAAAAGGGAGAGTTTCTACAACTCTTAGACACTTTTACATTTGATTTTTGGGAGCAAGGAGCCGCCATGAACTCCATAGCTATGAGTAGCTAAATTTCTTGTTATTGGTTAAGGATTTAAGTTGATTTCTCAAACATGGTAGTTGATTAATATATTAGTTTTGTCTCAATATTTGTCATTTATAATCCATTGTTTATAACTTTTGCATGATTTGAACACTTCGTTGGTTGAGTCTGGAATCAATTTAACTTGTTTTCATCTCTAAAGCTAAATTAGGGTTTTTCAATACAAAATAGTTGACGAATTATGGTTTCAAGTAGCATAAGTGTGATTGTTGCTTGTAGTGATACATCCTAGCAATCACATATGAATCATAACCTTTGTTAAATTAAATTAGTGCGTTTTCCACGTTCAATTACATTGATTAACCTATTTCAATGTTCTTAATGCTCTTAGAGGGTTGAACTTAATTGTGCTTGTACACTTTAGGTTATTCGCTAAGTAGAATTCATGCTTGCGTCGTTTTATGTAAGTGTGTTGATTTTCGGAAATAAACGGGATATTCTTGCAATCAAGGTATTCTAGGGTTTTTGACAATTAGAGATTAAATACCAATTCTAGTTGTTAATACAAATACATGTTTGTGCATGGTACAATCCCTTAACCAATATATTCTCAACTCTTGATTACTTTCAACTATTTACTTTGCTTTTATTTTAAATTTTTATTACTTTCATAAATTTTGAAAAATCCCCCCTTGTTACTTAATAAATTGAAACCGAATAACAACAATAGCCTCCCGTGGAACGAACTCTTACTTACTCTAGTTTCATAATAAATCTTTTATAAGTGAGAAAGTGTATATAATTTTGACGTGGTACGACACTTCACATACCACCACTATCTTCAAAAGCAAAACTAAAAGAAACAATCAAAAGGTGAAAAACCCACGGGTACCAATAACAATAACAACAACAATATAAATAGCAACAACGAAGCCGCCAATCATGGTGAAAAAATCAGCAAACCAGAAGTGGAACGAAGACCAGTAAAGACTGAACCAGAACGAAGAAATATTTATATACAACCCCATTTATGCAACAAAAGAAGATTTTACCCTTAGTTATTGAACGAACACCATACTTAAGAAATTTAGAGTATCTGCAACCAAAGACATCAATTCTAAACCTTACAAATGAAATCATCAATTATGCATCTCTGCAATCATACCTACAAGCAAGCATCCACAAATTAAAGCACCAACGATCCAACATATGTAACTAAAGACCATCCATACATCATCGACAGAAGACACTACATAAGACTTCCCCATTTCCTTATTCCTTTAAGGTCGATAAAAATGGTAGAATGTGGATACCATATTCCATATGTATCCTGAGACCAAATATGTAAAGTAGCGGCAAGCCCAAGCTTACGAACACTCTTCACTATATATTGTTGGAATTTCAGCTCCTTAATCTCTATGCTTTAGAACTAAACATCATATAAAGCTAACAACATGCTGAAATCAGAACTTGGCCCTAGTATCATTTAACATGCTCAACAACATACAAAACCAGCACCATATGTAGCAAGAATATTATGTATAATTCATGCCAAAAACAGATTGTGTACAAGGACCACTTAACCTTTCATGACTTATTATCAGCTTCTATTTCCTCACACTACTTCATAATGGATAGGTAAAACGAATTTTTTTTTTAAACAAATCTGAGGCTAGAAGTGAATCTTAGTCATGCTTTCCACATGTCACTTTAACCTTTCCATCATGAGTTGGAAGAAACCCCATGGCTACATTGGACACCTCTTATGACATGGCATATAGTCTTTAACTTTATCTAGCATTAACCTTAATCTAGTCTTTGTACATGATAAATCATAAACATACCTTAAACAAACCTTAAAAAAAATAAAGATTAGCTTTCAATAAAAATACATTAGCTTAGTCTAAACATGATTTGTTGCGCAAACCGTAAAAGTCTAACATCTCCCACTTGGTTAAGCAACAAAAACAAAATTTATACTATCCGTATACTCAAGTCAAATAGTACGTTAGCCTTCGATATAAAGACTTACATGTCAGTTTTAAGATGTGTAAGCCATTTATACAATAAAAAAACTAGACGGCCCATTGTTCTCAAGTAAAACATTTTATTGGTTTAATTTTATGCCAAAACCAAGCAGCACATTATTTGGCTAAACTTATGCCAAAACAAGCTCACTTAAAAACTTTATTTGGCTTAGCCTTATGTTAAAAACCGAACTAAACTTGTAACTTTATTGTCTTAGCCTTATGCCATATAAGTAGCACAACATATAGTTTTACGCCACCCGCATGATCTCCTTAGTGATATCCCCATTGTCTTGCTCGAATTAAGCGTTGTGCTCATATTGTAATAAGACCAAGAACTTTAGGACATTAATGATATTGAATTAATATCCATTATTTCTCATTCCATAGACTACCTTATAATCATATAAACCTTATAAGAATCAGGGAATAAATATGATGATAAACAATAGACATCATACCCCCACTGAAATTCAGATTCTACATATTGCAATAATAAGAGAATGATGATAAACAAGCAACAAACATCACTCCCACTGATTGCAGATTCAACTACAACACACACAAGCTTAAGATCAATTTATATAGATATACAAACAAACCATATAGATAACATATCAATAGGCAAAAAATATTACATCTTAGACTCAAAACAAGACTTTGTATCATCGCAAATCACCTTTGGGCGGAAAAATACGACATACATGAGTCATAACAAGTTTAATACCAAATTCTCATATGAAAAACCATTCACCCATATGTGACTTGATTCACATCATATTTCATAAATACAAACCACCTTTGGGCATATTCGTATTTATAATTTCTGAATGAATCAAACAAACCATCACAATCACATAATTCTTATTAAAACACTTCCACATACTCTGAAAGTATCACTTTGGAAATACTTAGTCGAATAATGAAAGATACAAATTGTACAAGTTAAAATATTTCAAAAAAGAAAATTTCAGACTTGATACTCACAACAAAAACGCCATCTTGAGAAGTCCAAAAATGCCACATATGTGAATATACCTTTATTGTGATGCATAATTTTTCGACAACTGCTCCAATACTTGCTATATTTATTTTTCAACCCCACAACATCAAGTATGAAGTACCAAATCACCATATATGAGAAGAACTACAACTTCAGAAGGAAACAATCCAAAATTTAACCTTACAACCACCCTAGTTGTTGAATATGTAATAACTAGGTGAATAGAAGTTGAATGTTGGAATTTCAGCTTATTAATATCTATGATTTAGAACTAAACATCATATAAAGCTAACAACATGTTGAAATCAGAACTTGACCCTAGTATTAACATGCCCAACAACATACAAAACCAGCACCATATGTACCAAGAATACTATATATGATTCATGCCAGAAACAGATTGTGTATAAGACAAAAGAAAACACAAAACACTGAACCTTTCATGACTTATTATCAACTTATATTTTCTCACATTACTTCATAATGGATAAATAAAATAGATTTTATTTTTAAACAAATTGTATGAGGCTAAAAGTGATTCCTAGTCATGCTTTCCACATGTCACTCCAACCTTTCCGTCATGAGTTGGAAGACAACTCATGGATACATTGGACGCCTCTTATGACATGTCATGCTAGTCTTTAACCTTATATGGCATTAAACTTAAGCTAGTCTTTAGTGCATGATTAAATAATAAACATACCTTAAACAAAACATAGGTTAGCTTTCACTAAACATGCATTAGCTTAGTCTAAACATAATTTGTTGCGCAAACCATAAAAAGTCTAACATGTGTAGCTTAAGTATAATACTTCCATGAGGACTACCATATCATTGGAAAGGTTCCTTCTTATCCTTATAAATATATAACATTGGTCGCAAAGCTAAGGATCCCATCTAAGGTCTCTCACCTAGATCCCACTTGGTCTTTCCTATTCAAAAAGTGCACCTCTTATTTAACTTTACTTATGTTTTAGCTTAATAGTGAGTTATTATCAACTTAAGGGTGGTTGTTAGCTTTTTAACAACTACACCTTTAAAATAAGAAGAAGGCGATTCTTGCACAGAATCACATAAAACTCATAAATTACATAAGAAAGTAATTATCTATAAACTTATTTGGGGACAAGTTCTATTGTTTATGAATACCCATCCAGACTAATAATCTCTGGTAAAAGGTTACAACTATATTACAAACTCTGTATTACGAACTAAAAGTCTTGCTTTTATAAAACAATCCCAATGTGAGTTCCATGTCATTAACGCCGCATGATTCAAACTTTTAATGATCGAATATTTAACCCCTTATCTACCACAAGCAAACAAATATTTTTCAAACCATGGTTGGATGATTTAAAATACAAATATCACCAAACTATGTGAAATTTCTCATTCATTGTGCTAATGTACGAATACAGGTTTTTGGACGTTCATACTCACAAAAGCTACACAATGAGGAACTTAATATAATATATTTAACTAATTATACTCTATGCATCATGGCTTTCCCTTCCAGGTAACGTACTTTAATTTAAATTCTGTCAATAATAGGTTGAATGAGCCTTTTTGTTGGAGCCTTGGAAAATAAGTACTCTTGTATATTTGAAAGGCAGAGATCCCATTGTTTATCAATTAGTATAACTCTATGTTGAATATTTTTACTACAAATAATGTACGCTTAGAAGTATTTTAATTAACCAAAACAAGTACCTTTTTCACCAATAAGCTTTATCAGATTGTTAAGATCTCTTTTGTTTCCTATATACAAAACCATGATATCGTCAACACAAAACACATGAAAGAGCACATTCATACCTTTGAGAGAAGAGATTGGCTTCATCTTTCCTTATTACATCAGATAAAATATATCTCTACTCAATATGTCCTCATATATATACAAAAAAATGGGAGAAAGATGATCTCCTTGACGCACTATTCAAGACAATGGTATTTTCTTAAATTTTGGTTCCCCCGAGTCCTTAAACATGCAACCCATTTTCCAAGCGAAGCTGCTGCAAGTGCTCGATTATAATGCATGACTCTAAGTACTTTATGTCGTGTGATGTTCTATCTAGCGTATACGTTTATACATTTTAATTTACTGAAAGGAATTTCCAATTCAGTTCCATCACCAATTCCTTCCAGGAGCGAATCTAGTGGGGGTCCTGTAGGGTCGCTGGCCCCACCAGATTTTAGAATAGAACTTTCAATGTTTTATCACTAATAAATTGGATAAATATCTAACAAATGTGAGTAACACTTATATTAATTGTTTTTAATTAAGTTTTATATACTTAATCTTGATTTAGAATTTATTTTGTTGGATAATTTTCCTCTCTCTTATGGTGATTCTTATCTTCGTTATTAGAGCGATTCTTGTTTGCACTTTCATAGTATTTCTTCCTTTAGATATTTTAGTGATTCATTGTCTTGGATACAAATACATCGCCGATTCGACGCGGTCCGGATTATTCACTACATATGGAAATTTTTAAGGCAAATTTCTCTTATATGAGCATATTTTTACTAAGAAGAAAACAAATCAAAATGGTCGAATCATAATTTCGTACTATTAATTCTCCAATCTTTGTGTATAAGAATTGAGTGCTATCATTGTAGGTCATATTTTTCCTTCGCGGTTTATTACGTTTTGCATCTTTCTTGTATTTGTTTTATGTTTATGATGTACTTTTTTTTCATGAAGACCATCATGTAAATTGAGTCAAATATGATATATTGATTAGATTGATTCTCAAAACTATGAAAGTCTATTGCTATTACAAGATTGATGCAATTCCTAATATATAGGTAGTGCAAAATGGATTGTAATCCTTCATTTGTCCAGCTATTTTGGATAGCGTTTCTATTACAAAAAGTGGTTGTGTTTGTTGCCTTAATAATATTAAATCTAGAGGTTAACACGAAAGCAGAAAATTTAAAGTTAATACAATTTTCAGGTCCAATTTTAAAATCATAACTAATACTATATCTATTTGCCCTTGATTTTACATATCTTCTCATCATCAGCTGAAAAGTAGCACTTCAATCACTTTGAAAGATAACACTATGACTACTCCATTCAGTTGCCCATTGGAAGGCTGCTTTAGTACCTTTTTCTTCTAATTGTTCTCTTGTGGTACAATCTGCATGAGAGGTACTTGCTTCAAAAGTTCTACCTGCAAAGTCAATCAGAATTAGCCCAATTCCTAAAGTATTTAAAGTTAAATTCATTGACGTAGCAATAGAGATTCTCAGGCTCATATAACTTATTTTCTTGTCTGGTTCTCTTTCAATAAATTTAAGAGCCTCATATTTCATTGGGTTGTAATACAGAGTTTGCATCATATTGTAATCTGATTTGTTAACATTCATAAAGCTATTTATAAATCTGACAATTGTATATGCCGTATTTGCACTATTCTGCCTTTTTTTCCTGGAAAGTCGATTCACATCTAGCTTTCCATATTGCCAAGTGATTATACTACAAAATTCAGACCATTGAATTATACATTCACCCCTATTGTTATCATTAAACTATTTATCTAACCATTCATGAAAATCAGTGCAGTTATAAATCACATAATCCATATTGAAATTTAAATGCAGCCATACTTGTTTTACGAATTTACAATTGTAAAAAAAGATAAGTAAGAGATTCTTCTTCATCATTGCAGAGACTACATTTTGTATTAATATTTGGAAGAATAACAACAATTCAATTACCAATCGGTAAGATTGAGTGGGTTTCTTTCCAAATGAAAGTTTTTATGGAAGAGGTAACATTTAGATCCCATATTTTTCTCCACTTTACATTATTGTGGTTGCTACTATTTAGTGAGTGATATACAGATATAACAAAAATTTTACCTTTAACTATCTGGTTTCCATAGGGCTTGTTATCTCGATCTCGATCTTGTTCTGGTATTTGTATTCTTTTTATCTTTCAATTGTTTATGATTAAAATATGCATTAAGTTTTTGTTCATTCTATTTTTTTCTCTTATTTATCAAATGACTAGCCTTTTTCATGTTTTCGGTTCCTGTAGATGGTTTTGTTATGGGTTTAATGGTATTTGGTATCCATTAATCGTCCCATATATCAATAATTTTTCCATTTCCAAGTTTCCAAAATAAAATAAAATAAATGAGTTGAATACCACTGTGGATACCTTTCCACACACAACTATCACTCTTATTTGTTTTTTTTTTCATGTGAAGGACATCACAGTTTGGGAAATACTTAATTTTTTTAGTATTTTTCCCCAAGTGTGGTAGGTTGTTCCCTAAGTTTCCACCCCATCTTGGCTATCATAGCCAAGTTAAAATTCTCAATATTTTGAATTCCCAAACATCAATCATCAAGAGACTTACAAACTGATTTCCAGGCTTTAAAGTAAAGGCCTTTTTTACCTTTTTTATTTTTCTTTTTTCATCCTCCCCCCACCAGTAATTCGTTTGCATTTTATTAAGAGTTTTACGGAAAAAATAGTATTTTAGAACAATTCATATGATAAACTGCAAGCGAAGAGGTAACATCTTTTTACCATAATGGTTCTACCAGCACAACTCAACTAAGTTCCATTGTAAGATTGTAGTATACTGCTCATTTTCTTAACGAGAGGTTCAAAACTTTTCACCTTAGACCTGTTTGTAAAGAGAGGATATCCTAAATATCTATCATAAAGAGGAATAAAGTTTACTCCTAGAATTTGTTTTACTTCAGTCATAATGTTTGGATCATTTTAGGGCTGAAAAACACCCCAGATTTGCCAAGATTTATCATTTGGATCTAAGAGATTCCAAAGTCTCTAAACGTAGAAACAAGGTTATGGCAAGTACTAGCATTTGCTTTATAGAAAATGATATAGTCATCTGCAAAAAGCAGATGACTCACAGATTGAGCATTTTTAGAAATTTTATTACCTTTTAAGAGTCCATTTGTTTCTGCATTAAGGATAGTGCGAGACAGAGATTCCATACAAATGAGAAACAAGCAGGGAGATAGGGGGTCACCTGCCTCAACCTCTTGTTGGATTATAGAGTTCAGTAGAAGAACCATTAAGAAGGACAGATATAGAAGTGCTTGAAATACACTGATAAACCAGTTGACACCAATTTTCAGAGAAACTTAACTTTCTTATCATTTCCATTAAGATATATCTATTTTGAGGCCCATGATGCCTTTTTTTGATCTAGTCTTCCTTATTTTGTGAATTATTTCGTGAGATATGGTTATGTTATCAGGTATACGCCTCCAAGAATAAAAGCTGATTGAAAATGGCTTATTATTTTATCTAATAATCCTTTCATCCTGTTTTCCATAATTTTAGATATAATTTTATAGCTAGTATCACTTAAAGCTTGCGGGTCTGAAATCAGAAGCAGAGGTAGGGTTTATTGTTTTAAGTATTAACGATATAAAAGAAGTATTTAAATCCTTTGTTAGGTACCCACTTTTGAAAAAAGTATGGATCATCACTATTAGATCATGTCTAACAGTTTCCCAATTTTGTTGGAAAATTTGGAGGAATTCCATCTGGACCCGTACTCTTATCCGGATCCATAGAAAAAAGCACAATTTTGATCTCCTCTTCAGAGGGTGTAGAACACGAATAACTGTTATCATTTTCAGTTATACAATTTTGAATTTGTTCTATTTTCTTATCAATGTTAGGTTTAACAATAGTTGCAATACTCCTTAAATGCTCAGTTATGCAGGAAGCAATCTCCTGCCTTATGTTAAGCCAATTGCCTTCTTCATTCATATTTTTTTCTATCATATTTCTTCTAAACCTTTGCTTTGCTTTACTGTGAAAATAATTTGTATTTATATCTCATAGTTTTAGATTTTAGTCTCTACTCTTATCTTTCCAAAACTATTCTTTTATCTCATACCATTTAGTTAACTCAGTATTTAAGGTAGCAAGATCAGAAGGTTTAGCATTGTCCATTTGTCTGTTGTTAGCTTTTTTAGATCTTTTTTTATTGTTTCTATGTTCCTTCCTATATGACCAAAAGTATTTTTTATTCCATAATTTCAAGGAAGTTTTTACCTTTTAAAGTTCCGTTGAGAAAGAGTAAGGCGGAGAGATTCTGACTTTAGTATCCCAACAATCATGTATTAAATTAGCACATTGGTCATGTTTTATCCATTCCCTCAAAATATTTGAAAGGTGTACAACACCATCATTCTAAATATTATGGGTACTAAGACAAATAGGGACATGGTCCAAAGACAGAGGACCAAGGTGTTTGATGTTAGAATTGGGAAATTTTATGTTCCGTTTGTTGTTTACAAGGGCACGATCCAACCTTTGTTCAATAAAGTCTGGACCAACTTTTAATAAGATTATTAAAAAATCCGCTTTTTTTTTTAAATTTATAGTTACCTTTTTTTTTTCTTCTTCATGTAAAAACACATTGCAATCACCTATGACTATCCAAGGTTTGTCTATTGAATTATCCATGTTCTTAATGATATCCCAAGAACTCATTTTAAGATTTGTATATTAGATGCCATAAAAACAGGTAAGCACCCAATAATTTTTCCTATTTTGCATCTGAACATGAACATTAATATGATTATGGTTAAAATCTACAATTTTTATTTGAATATTATTTTTCCAAATTAGACACACACCCCTGCAGTTCTTCTAGGCGGAACTAGCCAGTAGTTGTAGACATTCACTTTGCGCATAATAATGTGCATTTTTTTGTTTTGTTGCTTAGTTTTTGACAAGAAAAGAATTTTGGGATTATTTCTATCCAATAAGTCTCAAACTATTAGTGGTTTCAACATTTCCTAGACCCTAACAATTCCAGGCTATGGTGATTATAAACTTCCTGAAATACGATATTTCTGGATATTCAAAACTCATAAAACCAAATTGATTATACAAAACTAAAATTCTATCTATCAGTTTGCCATGCACAAATAAGAGTTTAAATGTTATCCTGCAGTTTAAGGTTATGGTTTTTATATGAGTTTATCTATAGGACATTTTCATGCTATTGTTAACAATCAGAGAGAATTGTTCATGCCAATATTTAGAAACATAAATAGTACTCACATTCCTTTTATCTATCTTAATTTGCATTTTAAACGGGTTTAAGCTTACTTTTTTTAATAAATTATCCCCTTGCTTCATCTTCAGTGCATTGGTTTCTTTTCTTGCTGAGTTCTTCTGAATTTCTCTTTTTTCAGCTTCTGCAAGGTGATTGATCCTTTTGAAGATGTTTATACCTTCTTCAATTCCATTTCCTTCCACCTTTGTTTCTTTTTCCTTAAACTTATCCAAGGTCTGATTTTGGATTTCATCCTTTCTTTTCTTCTATGTCATTTCCAAATCCATTTCATTCCCTTTATGTAAATCATTTGAATCATGCAATCCACCTACTTTTTTAATTTTTAATTCTCTCTTCCAATGATTTGGATTTTAATTTTGATTTTCTAGGATTTTTTTGAACTCTTGAATCAAAGGGTGATTTTGATTTGGAAGAAAAAAAGATAATGTTTGATTTTGATAAGAAAAAAAATTGCATGAACTGAGTCATCTCCATAGGCAGTTAGATTTTGATAAAAGGGTATCGGGTTAAATTTTACCAAATTTAGTTGTGTATCTTCAGTTTTACCCCCCTTCATATTTATGTTAATTTTCAGATATTTTTTAGTAGAAGTGATCGAAAGAGATTTTCTAGTTTTTAATTTGGACTTGGGTTTTTACTGGGCTTTTCCTATTTCTTCATTGTTATCTTTATGAATGTTTTTCTGAACTTCCAGCCCAAATTTAAAACCTGAGTTGATTCTGAATCACCTAAATCAAACGGGTCTCCTGATTTACTCTTAACACTTGTTTCCCCTGCTTTAAAGGCTAAACTTGGAGACGACCAGAGATTAGAGTTTTCTTGAACATCTTTATGGATTAATATTTCTGCTTGTTTGTTATAGTTTCTTGTTGAATGTTCAGGGAAATCTAGAAATTGTTTTGTTTTCTTTACTGGATCACACGATTCTGTTGAATGATCCAACCATCTGTATTTTTTGCATAATTTTAGATTGAATAACTCATAAGAAAATTCCAGCCACTCTTACTTGAAAAGGTTTGAAAACACTTCAGATCCATAGCGTAACGAATGCTGCACTTTTATTTCAACAAGACACTCCACATTGTTTTCCTCTGAATTCCTTCCATAGGGATTTTTATGCTTCAAATACACACATGTTGGAGTACATATATCAAAAATATTCGATTTGTTTATGTAATCTCTTGGTACGTTCTTGATATGCATCCAGATCTTTGTTTTAAAGAATTGTTCTTCATCAATAAATTGTGGTCCTTGTATAGGGCATTCCACCAAAACAATTAGTTTGCATAGTATTAACCAAGCTCCTCCCTGCTTGAGAATATTGAAATCCTCAACCTCTCTTAAATGAAATTCATAGTAGTTTTTCCTTATGTCAAACAATTTGATTTGGACTCCTCCCTGAAGATCCCATGTGCATTTTACTTCTTCAATAATTTTTAAGATGTCATGAGAGATTTTACTACAAAATCTACCTATGATAGTGTTTTTAAGATCAATTGTTGGTGGAGTTCTTAAATTCTGAGGTTTTATGTACACTTTTGGAGTGAAGTTAGGAGAACTTTTGATAAGTTTTCTATTGAATTTTATAGGTTTCTTTCTTATTTTTTCTCTGGGGTTTTGAAGGGATTAAAATCAGCTATCTGAGTTTGGTAGAAGTTATTGCAAGTTGTGGTAATAACAGGTAATATATTGTTCATATAATGAAATTTCAAAAATTTGTAATGATTTCTATAAACTTTAGGATAAAATATAGGTTGTTTGAAAAGATTGGATATATCTCTGTTGGTAACATCGATAAGAGATTCACTAGTAATTTTAAAAAATTTAAGCTTAGACACCATTTTAGTCCTTTGCATAGACTGCATTGTACTTTGATTAGTAATACCATCTCATTTAAGATGCAAAGTTCTTGATACCCGCTGAATAATACAAAGGGTTGGGTTTGCTTTTGTTTTTACTATGAATATCATATCACTTTCTTCGATAGAATTTGACGTTTTAGTGCCACCATTAAGGTTCTTTTGTAATATGTTTGATTGTACGAGTTCTATGAACCCCTTTTTAGCTACATCTATATCTTTTTTTTTCCTCCATTTATAGTGATAGCTGAACATATTCAGGCTAAAAGACGTAATGAGTACGTAGTAATAGGCGAAAGGCTTGCAGCACTAGAGAAACAATAGCGCGTATGTAACCTGTAAAAACTGAAAATACTAAACACAACTAGAAAGATTAGGCAGACTAAAATAAAAAAACTTACATGAAGACTAGCAAAACAGAATAATAAAAATAGGACAAAGAAAGGGATTTAAACAAGACAAGAAATTTTTACTAAAGCACAGGAAAAACCAGATCAAATTTCACAAAGAAAAAGATGGATGATAAGGGAAAAAAAGTTGAAGGAATGAGTCAAAGGGAACTAATGAGTTCCAACGTGGGGAGGAGGATACTATTTGTTAGTAGTAGCAATCAGGAAACAAACCAAGAAGTGGATAATATTTCTGAAATGAAACAAACTAAAGAGAATACACTTCTTACTGAATATAAGGAAATAATATATGTAGATCCTGTTACCCAACTACAGAATAATGACGTATCTAGAGAGAAATATTCGGGACTTCCAGTTATTACTCGTATGCCTTCTTTTGCTGTCGGAAATGATCCAGACCCCGACGGCTACTATGACGCCCATGGTCCAACTGATGCAGAGCGGACTTTACAAATATCTCTCGGGTTAGATTGATTTAATCGACTTGTTCCTCCTGAATTACAAAAGAATAATCGAAACTTTGCTGACAATTATTTTGATTTTGAGTCATTAAGTGATGATGATCCCTCCCATTTCAATAACGATAGGAACTACTATCACAACGAACACTACAATTACTATATGAGTGAATGAGAAGTAGAAAGTGAAGAAAAAAACCCTAGTGAAAGAAGAGATGTTAATAAAGAAACAGGCTATGGATCAGGTTAGGGAACTTCAGAAGATACGTTTCCTGTAGTTCCAAGAGAAACTCCTCCAGAATTTGAGTTTGAATTCCAAGTAGGAGATTTCACTCATAACAATATTGGAATAACTGCATCCCTCGCCAAAACTTTGTTACGGAGAATCAGTGGGTTGAAGAGGGCAGGGAGGTTGCAGGGAATGAAACCCAAATGGGATTTGAGAGGGATGAATTTGAAGATACCAGGGAAAACCTAGAATATGTGGAAGAGATAGAGTGGGATGAAAGTACCAATCGATTAGGTGATGATGAAGATCTTACAAAAGTATCAACACCCTTGATCTTTTCAAGAAAGAGTGAAGAAATGGGAGAAGTTTCCTAACTCAATCTTCCTCAAAAGAAAGTCTTAGAATTTAAATCTTGATTCCTGAAAGCTGAAATAGTTATGCATGTCTTAAAAACTATAAAACGAAAGAGTCTTAGAACTGTGGTAGCAAAGGTATCTTAGAAGTTTAATATCAAGTGTCTTTGAATCTCAGAGTCAAATGCGTCTTAGTACTGTTGTAACTTTAGTGTCTTAGAACTTATGTGTTTTCAAACTTTGTAATCAAGAAGAATTAGTATCTGAAGTAACCCTGCTGAATTAGTTTTCAATTTAAATGGGGATTATGCCTATATGACCCCATATTTGAATCTGATTAGCATATATGCCCCCGTTTTTTTCAAAATTGCAAAAACAATCCCTATACTAACTTTCCATCCATTTCACCGTTAAGTATTTTATGCGCTGACGTGGCGAAATAGTAATTTTCTTCTTTGCCCTTTTAACATTTTCTAACCCTAAAAGAAAACTCTAGAAATCTATCTATCTAACGGTTGTGTTTTGGAGTAGATATAGATGAAGGGTCTAGATTAACTCTCATTTCTAACCACTTTTAAACCCTATTTCTCTCTTCACACTCTCATTTCTCTCTCTCGTTTCTTTCTCTCTTCACTCTCGTTTCTCACGGCGCTGTTGTAGTAAAAAGGGAAGAAACTGTAAACCCTACTTTCTCATCTCTTCATCGTCTCTTCTTTCATCACTGTTTTTGTAGATCTGCTTGCTGCATCGTCTTTTCTTTCATCACTGTAAACCCTAGTTACACCTTATTTCATCGTCTGGTGTGAGCAGGGAAACTTTATTCTCCGGAGAAGAAGGTATAACAACTATATTCTGAGTTCTGAGTTTGAAGGGTTTTCAAGTTATCGAGATGGAAGTACTGATGGACATTTATGAAAGGTAATGAAATCCTAACTTTTGTTTCTTCTTTACTAATGTTTTTTACTCAAATTGATTGATCTGGAGTTTTTGCTTTCTTCTTTAATCGAATCATTCTCTTTACTACTGTTTTTTACTACTATAATGAAACCCTAACATTCTCTGTAAATCTGATGTATGAAACCCTAATTTTTTCTTAAGAGCACATTACCTTTCATAAAACCCTAATTTTTTATGAAAGGTAATGAAAGAAGATACTGTTTTTTATTCGTTTTGTCTTATTTTTATGAAACCCTAATTTTTTCTATTAAGGTTTTCAAGTCACAGATTCTCAGATCTTTTCTATTATTTTTCGTTTATGTTTATATTGTTTCTATGAAACCCTTGTTTTTATTGTTGTTTATGTTTTCTTTAGTTATTTATAGTATACTTAAATGTTCCAGAAGTTTATCCCATGAATGTTCTCTGAAGTTGTTTTGTTTATACTTTGCAGGGGTCTTAATAGTGTAAAAATGAAATACACTCATAGAGATGTTAGAGTCACAGTGATTAATACTTGACAGAGGATAGATTTTCCTAATCTAGATATTGATATTACTAGTCTTTTACGGTTTAGGAATAAAATACATGATATGTTGAATATTAAAGAGAGTGAATATGTGGACCTTCTTTGGTGGATTGATGAATGTTTTCCATATAATTTGATAAATGACTCTGACTTTCTAGCTACGTGGAATGGTGCGAAAGTGAATGAATTCAATGGTTTTGTAGAGTTGGGTTTGAATATTATTGTCGATGATGATATGTGAACAACTTTTGGGGTTTCAAACCCAACTTTACTTAGGTATTCAACATCGAAAAAAGTTGTTTCCAAATCACCAAGGACACTAAGGAGAAGCCCTAGAATTGCTGAGCAGTCTAAGACCAAGGAAATAGTTGGTACCAAAGCTAGTTTTGGTGATAATAAGGTTAAGGGTAAAAGTGTAGATGTTGACTATGACATTGAAGATGTTGTTTTCTGGAGTCAAGCTTGTACTCAAGCAAGTGCTATAGAAGAGGTTGTTATGCTTTGTCAGGTGGAGAATGTCCAGTTGGATAATGAGTTTGAAGATGAATGTCATCCTATAGATGACCCAAGTACTCCTATGGATGATGAAAATGAAGATGACGTGAATCTGTCTTTTGCTAAGTTTCTGCAGAGTTGCCGACATGGTGAATCATATCCTGCTGGGAAAAATGGTGGTGTTACTACTCAAGTAGCTGGACAAAGTGGTGGTTTTACTACTCATGTAGCTGGACAAAGTGGTGGTGTTACTACTCATGCATCTGGACAATGTAATGGTGATGAATTACTTGACTTTTTTTCCAAAGACTTTATGAAGAAATGTACTATCTTTGGTTGTCTACAACTGTATTATAATATTTTTTAACATTTGTTTTGTCTAAGTTATGCTTATTTTGGTACTTGCTCACATTGGCTTACACTTGCATCTTATTTTTGTACTTGTTCAAGTTATAAGATTTTACTAACATTCACAAGTTCACTCATATTCACTAACTTCATTTTAGTTCATAATCTGTTAGTTCTGTCACATCAATTTGTTAGTTCAGTCAAGAAGTGTACTATCTTTTGTTGTATGCAGCCATTTTATAATATTTTTTTAACATTTCTTTTGTCCAAGTTATGTTTATTTTGGTACTTGTTCATATTGTACTTATAAGCTTTTATAAGATTTTGCTTCAGACTAATTAGCTAGTTTGTCTCTCAAGTTATTTATGATTCGGGAGAGGAAGGAGAATTATTTCCTGAATTTGAAGAGGTTGAGGACATACCGGATGGTGAGGTAAGAGTTGGACTACAGTTTAGTGACAACTTAGATTCCAAGAGGTTTTTTAGACAATATGCTGTGAGAAATCAACTGCAGTACAAGTTTCTAAAGAGTGACAGTTTGAGGATTATAGTAGTGTGCAAGTTCAAAAAGACATACAACTGTGGTTTTTTCATTTATGCAAGAAAGCTGCCTAGAGTGAAGACCTTCAAGATTAGGGGATTCAGTGAGAATCATAACTGTGTAGGTGGTAAATTTGGGAGGAATGGGAGTGCAAATCCTGGGTTTGTTGCAGCACATGTACTTGAGAAGATGAAAATTCCTACTACAACTGAAATACCTAAAGCAAGACAGATTAAAGATAAGTTCTGGACCACCCATAACACCTGCATCTCATATAATGTTGCTTGGAGAGTTAGGAACATTGTACTAGAAATGAGAAATGAAAGCTATGATGACAGCTACAGACTAGTTCCAAGTATGGTTGAGATGATCAATAAGACTGATCCTGGGTCTGTGGCAAACTTTACTTATGAAAGGTAATATCTGTACCTTCTTTTTGCTTGTTATTCTCTGATTTTGGTGCTTCAAAGAACTAACAAGTTGTTTATTATCTTTTTGCAGGAAAGATAATTGTTTTGAGTCATTCACTATATCTTTTTCCGCAGCATTGCAAGGATTCATTAGTGGGTGCAGGCCTGTGGTTGGGTTGGATGCCTGTCATTTGAAAGGAAAGTTTGGTGGATTCCTTCTAGCTGCAACATGACTCGATGGACAGAATGGTTTGGTCCCCTTGGGAATCATGCTTTAGAAGGTAGTACCGTAGTAGTGTTAGACAAGCATTGTTAGCAGGTATTGTTTGTGTATGTTAACAACTTAGTTGAAGAATTTAATGAACAGAGGAATTTTTTTTCTGAAAGGAAGAGTTAGCATTAGTTATGATATGGTATTGGTGCTTTTTAAATCTAGAATTGTGATTTGCTGCATCTGCTTTTTTCTTTATGTACTTGGTTATCATATGGAACATGAATTTGCAAATGAATTATGATTGTGATTGTCTTTTTGGTGTTGTATTCAATGTAAAAATGGATTAAAACACTTTGGAAGGTAGGGTAGGCACTGTTAGCTGTTGTTGTGCATAGGTTAACCTTTCAAACTTGTAGTCAATCTTTCATGTGCTTGTGGACCTAAAATCCTTAATATTTTAGCCTAGTAAAGAGATTTTTTAACTCTTTTGTTATTTAACTAGTTTTACTGATTGACATGTGTAAACCATCTATGCTTACTCATTTAGACTTGTTTCCTACTTTTATATTTAAATTGTTGATTGGTAAGACTAAGGAATGCCTATGGTGCATGTTCCTATATAGAAACTAGTAAATATCTAGTTCAACTTTTTATGTCTTGTCATGCTTTATTGACCAGTAATTATGTATGGTAGTATAGTCAAGAAGAAATGTGCTGTAAATTCAGCTTTCATGGCACTTTATGCATTTGCTGCTGGTAAAGGTGCACCAACTTTGGGGCAGAAATATCTTTTAGGTCAAGTTGTTTTTCTTGAAAGTAGACACTTTCATAGCAACGACACAATCGAAACTGAAATGAGTCGACCATTAATTCCCATGACTACTTTAGTATACTTCCAATTCACTTTTGCTGCAATTACTATGATATAATTAGATGGTTCTGTACTGGGTCGTATGAATATCAAAGCTTGGATGGCTTTTTGTCCCACTTTGGCTAATTTTTTATTACACTGTTATTCATGTTTATTTATGTGAAAAGGTTCATCCTTTGGGTTTACAGGTAGTTTCTTGTTATACTTCTGTAAGCAGATACAGATGTGTGATATATTGTTGTTTTTTGATGCAGTGTGATATATTATTGTGTTTTTTTCTCTTATGTAGTTGTTTGTCTAGTATTCATTGTTTGATAGTTCTATAAACATGTTGAGATACTGGTTAGAATGAAATGATTATAAGAACACAGTTTGATAGTTCTATAAACAAACAGTTGATTGTTTGCTTGACATCTTGCATATGAAACCTATATATGGGTCACAATTTGTTTTTGAGATGATGCGGTCATTTTTCTATCATATATTCTGTTGTTTGGGGATTTCTTTTTCTGAACCAGTACAACTTTTTATGTTTTGTCATGAATAACTCAGTATTTTGTTGTCTTCTTTCTGTAAAGATGCCAATTCCTCTTATCAAGCCTCCAATACTGATGAGGAAACTAGGCAGACCATCAAAGCAAAAGATCTTATGATGAGTCACACTCTGAGACAAAAGTGAGAACTTGTAGCAAATGTAAACTCACTGGTCATAACAAGGCAACATTTGGTTATGCTGCAGTTGGGTCTAATCCCAAAACTAAGAGGCCAAGAACTGTTGTAGATGGAGCAACTTTTATTGCCACCAACTCTTCACAGGGAGAATCAAGTACAGCTACAGGACAAGGAAGAGGTAGAGGAGGGAAAGCTAGAGGATCCAAAGCTGTTGGAGGCAGAGGAGCAAGCTTCTTCAGTTCTTGTTTCCAGGCTACATCTGATGCTGGCACCAGTTCAACTGCTAGAGGAGGCAATAGTGCAAGAGGAGGAAGGAAAAGAGGTGGTAGAGGAACAAATGGTATGGGAAGAAGTGGTAGTGGAGGAAGAAGTTAAGGTGTGCACCATAAAAATTAGTGGGTTTTTAATTTCCATCTTGTACATAGATAAGGGATTGTAGAGATTTAACTTTTGTGATTCAGAATCTACATAAGTCTGATTTTTGATTCCACTGATGTTATTTACTTTAAGTTGGGGTATGAACAGTTTTGGATGATGAACAATTGTGGATCAATGTATATATATATAAGGGCTGACTGGACACAGTAAGTTAAACTGTGAGTTGAGTTGCGTAAAGTTTATAAGGGTAAATGAGTATTTTTCTCAGGGAGAGAAAGTGTGACATGTGGCAGTTAACAGCCAGTTAGTGGTGTTTGAAAAAAACGGGATGGAAAAGTAAAAAACGGGGTTATATTTGATATATTTGAAAAAAACAGGATAGATTTGTAACATGAGTTATAAAATGGGATTATATCAGAAAAAATCCCTTTTTAAATTTAACAATTGTAACTACAGATCAATCATATGTGTGAAGCTTATTATTAATGAAAAAGTTTATCCTAAATTCTATTTTTTATAACATTCAATTGTAAAAGAAGAACACGATCCAAAACAGATCATTCAGTTTGGTTTTTAGATAGATATTGTAATTCATCTATTTTCGATGATTTTTCGGTTGAAATTTACTGTAAATTGAGTGTAATAGTTAAATAACGGGTCTTTAACGGTTAGTTTTCAGTTTTACATAACTATTCCGAGCAAGTTGACTGGATTGAAAAAAGGAAGAGAGATATAGAGCGTTTAAAAAAGGATGATATCTATAAAATTGTATTCATCTGTGTTATCCCTACACGATAGTAAAATTGGATTCTGACTCTTAGATTACAAAAAAATATCAATAATACTATCTCCGTTTCAGGAAAAGAGTTACTATCACTTTTTCAAATTGGCCTATTTTTAGGCTAAAATGAAAAAAATGATAGTAACACTTTTCCAGAAACGGAGGGAGTATAATTTTTTTTGCCCTTTTTCATTTAAACTCTAGCTACATTTATAAAACATTACAAATTTTTTTTATTAGTAAATAACTCAATACCAAATAAAAATGTGATCTCGCCATTTGTTTTGATGCAGTGTATTCCAATAATTCTGGTGCTATTAGCTTTTTTTTTTCCTACTAAATGTATCTCTAGTATAGGCATGGGCCAGACCGGTTTTCACCTCATCCATATTCAATCCAATTCATAACGGATTTTAAATCTTTCATCCGCATCCAATCCAACATCCAATGGATCTGTATCCAATGGATGTACGGATGGACGGATTGGATGCAGATAATTCAATGGATTTGTTTTATAGTTAAAGTTTATAATAGAAAAATAAAAACAACAAGTATATGGATTGTTTTAGCAATAAGAGTATATTATTTAATGGTTTAAAATTAGATTTAAATATAATGATTTAAAGTTACTTAAAATTTGAAGAGATAGAAAAACCCGATCCCTTTGAAATAAGATGTTTTTGGTACACTTTGGGATCAAGTATGTCTTTAGGTTCCAATCTATGTTTGTTATCTGTGTTCGGAGAAGAAATTGGAGAAAAGATGAATCTTTTTTTTGGTTCCTTAATCTAATGGATTTGGATGTCCAACGGATTTTTAAAATTGCACCCGGACCTAATTCATAATCCGTTGGTTTTCAAAAATTCTATCCACATCCAACCCATTAGCGAATGATCCGAACACCCACTCGTAAATATACGGTTGCTTCGGATCAAATCCGCGATTCTGGACCAAGTGCTCACCCCTACCCTAGTGGGTTGAAACTCTGGATTCGCCTCTGCCCCTTGCCCAACGGTGGTATGATGCTCTGGTCCAAAGGTTGCTGGGTAACTGGGTAACTGGGTTATATATTAACTGAGTTAGCCCGGGAAACCTTGTAACAGAGCATATCCAACCCCAACAAGGCGCATAATAGCATTGTGTCTTACTGTCTACCAGGAAAGAGAGAACATAAAAAGACGCGCCTAGAGGACTACCAGAAATGAGTCTTGTCGCCATTTCCAGTCATACCTGATGTTCCATTTAATTCTTATGTTAGAGGTAGAAAACGTACTTCGAACCACCAGAATAAATGTTAGAAGATCAGTCCATATCTCTTTCACAACACTCAACCGTGACTGAAGTTTTGTTAGGCCAAAACTTTGAACACCTTAAAAACACAGGCACGTATACTGATACTAGGAGCGTTTGCAATCTTTTGAAAAGCATATTGAAGCAGAAAATATGGAGAAGGTTGATGTGGGTGCTCAAGATTACACATTCCTACCCGTAAAATCAGAGATCTTTGGGTTGGTTGAAGAACATATGCCGTTACCATCAGTACCAGTTCCAAAAACAAAAGCAGAGGAGGAAAAAGGTAAAGAGACTATAAGCAATGCTGAAGAAGTAGAAGAAGCTTTTGATGGATTTGGGAATCCCACCATTTGCAAGGTCAGGATTCTGTCTTTCTCCAGACTTTAATGTAACCCTAAGTTAAAAAAAAACAAAAAACTCTTAACTGAAAGTGAAATCTGTCTTGTTAAGCACTTCACTTTGATTTTTTTTTTGCAGTTGTCAAGCAACAGAAAAGTGGTGGTTCAAGGTTTTAAAGGCAAAAAACTGGTGTCAATTAGAGAATATTATGAAAAAGATGGAAAGCAATTCCCTGGTACAAAAGGTGAATCAATTTATTAATTTGTTAATCATAATTATCTAATGATTTATAGAAGTTAAAATGTTAAACTGTTTTCGCACTTGTCTTTGTATGCATAAGATCTATGTTGGATGAATGACACCTTCCCTGTGAAAATCAATCCTTTCAATATTTCTAACCCTATCAAAATAATTTTTGTAGTTTATCGGCTTATTAGTGGACAATGCACAACTAGTAAACTAGGTTATCAAATGTTTGCAATCACTTCTCTATCAAAGGGAAAATGGCTGCATATCCTGCGCTCTAATAGAGTTGTATATAAAATAGTCAGTGTAAGTAATAGAGTGGTATATAAAATAGTCAGTGTAAGTACCCTGGCCTATGGCCGCTAAGCCTTAGCACCCTAATTTTTAGGGATCACCCAGAAAAGAAAATCATATTAACACTCCCACACTATCTTTGTGTATATCTTATGGGTGATTTAGACCATGTCTATTTCCTTTGTAATCCCGTCCGCTGTTGTGGCTTCAATTTGGATTGCCCATCAAACTGATGATTGGTAAGGCACTGATATTGTGTTGGGTGGAGGATTGTCCAATTTGCAGGAAAGCTGCAATATAGCATTCTCATTAAGCTTAATCCTTTTGTACATACCTTGATTTGCATAAACTATTTGCTTTTTCTTAGGGATAAGCTTGACAAAGGAACAGTGGACATTGTTTGCAGCAGCAGTTCCTTCCATTGATGAAGCCATCAAGAAAATGAAGCCTAAGTTGATGAATTGATCGGAGGTGTAATTGAAGAATGTTTGCTTAACTAAAAACAATATATATATAATTAGTAGTTAACACTGATAACTTATTTCCAGAAAACAGAAACCAATATGTAATTCAAATGAAGCTAGAGAAACTAACTTTGGACTACAAAAGGTCTGGCCTTCTGGTTCTCCTTTTTGTTATGGAACACATTGATATTTTTACGTGTTAAGGTAGTGCTAATTTACAAGGGGGCAGTCGTGAGGCCTTTCTGGGGTTAACTTTAATTTGAAGGGACACTCTGGATGTCCATAAGAAATCCCATGTTTCCACCGAAATTTTCCCAACTTAACTACAATATTCTGCTCTCTTTATAAAATTTACTCCCTGAAATTGCAGGGATGTTTGTAGTTGATCCACATGAGCCTTTAGCTGACCGTGCAATCTCGTCTCAGTATCCTTAAGTGCATCAGGGGTTTAGTTGTCAGTAAAAACCCTTTTATTCTTCTCGCTTGTATACTTAATTCTCTATAAGCAGATCTAGATGGCATTGTGCCGTGATAGCTCAGAAGGGCCAAATTACTGCTTACATAAGATGTTCTAGCTAGACTTCTACTGCCAAATGGATTGAAGTCTTTGTTCGGAGGCATAAAACGAAATAAAAAAGGAAATACTGAACAAATTAATAGAATGTGCACGTAATACATATCATATGTATGGAGAAATTTTTCAGAAATTTAAGGCTATTTTTTAGCTTTCCCAAGGTCAAGGTCAACTAAGTACTGCTTCTGCTCGGTAAATTTGATAATGGGGTTAATGGCATTGAGCCAATTTAAACCATAAGATATAAGCCTAACTCTGAAAAGAGATGGACGAGGAGTTCAGGAGATGAAAGTTTGTTCACGGTAGATGACGAGGAAGTAGGGGAACGCAAAAGATTTAGGGAGGAAATGGTAATTACTCCCTCCGTCCAAGGTATATAGGTGAAGAATATATTTTTACATGTCCAACTAGATAAGCGTGAGTTTATATTTCAAGATTATTTTAACATATATGTCCTTAATGTTGTATGGATGTTTTTAGTATTGGAAATATAAAAGGGATAAAATAAAAAACGAAATAAATTTTTATAAAATCTAGATTTTTTTTTAATCTAAGATATTTATATTTTCCGCCTATATAATGCGGGGAGTAGAATTTAATAGTGGATGACTCTTAATTGGATCCCTCCTTGTTGGCACTTCCATCCTTTCAAGCAGCTCACATGAGCAAGCGCAAGTCTGGTTTTCCTAAGTTCTTCGGATACATGAAAGTTTAGCTATAATAAACATACCTCCATGGGCCAAGCGAAAGGATTCCATTGCTTTTAAGAATACCCCCGTCCAGAGAAATAGCCCCATGCTTTATGAAAGCACGCGCCTGGTTCATTTGTTCTCTAGTTCCATAAACCTGCAGCTCTTCAAAAAGAAGATAGAACAACGTCTCACGAAGATAATACCCTTTATTTTTTCTTGTATGCAATTGTTGGATGTCTATGTTGACCATATTAACTGCATGCCCTAAGAACCCAGATGGGATCTCACCATTTGGCAAAAGTGGATCTACCAAAGACAGCTTTCTCTGTGGATCATCATCGCTTTTAAACTTTCCTCCGCATGGACTGCCAACAGAACGATACTAATTAGATGATTTTTATTCTCAAGGTTTCCATCTAGCATGTACAAGTTTACGTTTGTAAATTGTAATCACTATAAGTGTAAATATTTCTAAACTACACTGTTCTTTAACAGTTTCGATAATACCATAGGTCCTCGAGGCATATAACAAGAAACCCGCAATTTATTGGCCTCCCAAGCTGAGCTGCCACTATATTTAGACCGTCACTGCGATCAACTTCTCCGCCTTTACCATACTTTTCAAGACAACGGGCAGCAGCATAGGACTTGCACACAACTGCTAGCATGAGCTCTTCACCCAGATATTTGGCCAACATCCTGCAAGAAACAAATTTCCAGTTTGTTTTTTTTTTGATCGGTAACAAAAAGAAAATCCAATTAAGCAGGTATAATAAAAATTTCGCCAGTTCCTGTTCTCAAACATGCTCTAAGAAACTAGATGTACACCAAAATATTCGGGTAAACAAAGATACAGTATCATTAACCGACAGTCTCATATTTTTATTTTTATTATCTGATGTGGTGTTGGTAGTATATCCGAAAATTGGTACTGAATTACAGCAACCAACAGAGGTAGATAGGAAAAATACAAATATCTGGAGCTGCTCTCAAGTATATGTCCACGACCTGATCAAAGTATCAAACACATATTCGAGTACTTTTGGCATCTATTCTACTTAGAAAGATACATCAAATTGGGGCACAAAGAAAACACATTAGAATCTATAAGATGCCCAAGGTAACAACATCTATAAACAGGAGCACGAATTATATTATATTACCTACTGAGGCTTTCCGTGCTAACTGATCCAAGGAGAGCAACAATGCCTACTATATCTGGCAACTTTTGAGACTGAATGTCAGCTGGAATATTGCACCAAACACAAGCAGCTGTATTGCTCATCTCAATTTGTTTGCATATGGTAATTGGTTTGATGCCCATATAAATCTGGAGATGCATCATCATTAGAAAACCATTTTTAAAGCATCTCTATGGAACAAGTATCGATGGAGGCCATTATTCCTTAAGACACATCGAACAAGAAAACATTAAGAGATCAAAGAAAGAATTACAACCTTGCAGTTTAGATATTTCATTTTCTATAGATGTCTTCTCTTCTGTCAGCAGTTTCAGATTATTCTCTTGCACTTCAATCAGTGATCCAATCCTTTTAACATCATCTTCATTTTTCTGTCAAGCCAAAATGAACAATGACATCACTGTTCGTGAGAATAACTACTTCAATTGGCTGAACTTTATTTATGCCTTATTCCAAGTTGTGGGACCAGCTTTCTCATGTTGTCAATTACAATGCTTATAGTTCTATTTTATCCCTTTAGATAGAGTGCATAATTTGCAACGATACCTGCTTTTTTATTTAACCTACTAAACTCCCCAGATCCTAGTGACCAGAAAAGAGTCACTAGTTTACAAATTTGTCCATTGCTTGTTTACGAATATCTAGGTAGTTACCAAGAAAATTTGTCCATTGCTTTTATCCTCCATCTTCATTATCTAACTCTACACATCCTGCATATAATTTTTTTGTTTAAGGTTATACCTTCATGTCGTTAAGATTGTATTTCCACAAAGCAGAGACAGGTTCGTTCTGAAAGACTACCATTTTTCCTCCGGGACTTTGAAATGGCACAGTATCATGCTCAACCAAATTCACCTCCATCTTTGGGTATTGCATAACATTTACCTAGGCATCAGAAATTCAACTTCTTATATTCCAATTAATTGTGCAAGAAAATAAGCTAGGGCAAGACATTTGGAATCTTCATGTCTTAATAACCATACATTTAGTTTTATATCTTACAAACCACAAAGAGCTCAGGGTAGCAAGAATGAGCAGCCACGAAGCTGAAAATCCCTGATTCCCGAGGAACAGAAATAAACGGCACAGTACACCTCCCATGGTCAAACATGAATCGGAGGCAATCATTCTTTTCTGAGAATACTGATGCTATCGTCAGCATATGTGATTGGCCAAATTTCACATCATGTATGGTTTCATCGACAGTGCCATTTGAATCAACAACCTCAAAGATGATGTTTTCTATTAGTGAACCAGCAGCACAGTTGTCAGGTAGCTGAAAGAATTCAAGCCAGAAGTAAAAAATCAACAAGACCAAATTTCTCAAACATGATTCAGAGAAAAAAGCTAAAAGAAGCACTAACTGTTGACAGGATTCTCAGCTCTCTTTCGCCAATTTGAATTTCATTCTTTAAAAGCAGTTGTCCCTCATACTCAACAGAAAACAAAACTGTTCAATACTAAACAATTAGTAGGAAGTATATACAAGGATAACAACAGTAAGGTAGTTTCTTCTTCGGTGAATGGAACGTAACAACTGATTCGTAAATGCAAATATGGTATGCAGTATACCCGAGAACTGCATCAACTATAACCTGATAATACTATTAAACTTTCTTAAAGTGAGGTCCACGTGCTAATGCAGAAGTTCCATAAAAATGTTGGGTGGGAAGGATGTACCAGTTTTCCCAAAGCTCCCTATGACTTTCAAGATTCCATTAAGGTTGATACATCCTTCAGCATCCACCTGAAAACATTCCCTGTAAACAGTAAGCAGGATCCAAGGTGATTTAACGAGAGAACCGGCTAGGATGGACAAGTTCTTTTTTTTTTGTTTTATCTTTTGAACCGTTGATCTTAATGACATGTGGACCGTTGATCTACCACATGTCATTAAGATCAACGGTTCAAATGAAATAACATAAAATTAATGATTAAAATTAGACTTAACCTAGTCAACTACGATTTACCGTTAACCCAGGTATCAAACACTAACGTTGGACAAATGTTAGGCCAAACACTAAATCGAGTCTAAACCTGAGTACCAAAGTCTAATTATCCCTAATAAAAAAAGTGAAGCTCGAGTACGGGTTAAGAAGTCAAATCAAAAGGAAGTAGAGATGAAGACAAAGAAGAAGTCCAAGACCATTTCCCATGACATTTCAAAAGCATTTGAGATCATGGTAACGATGCTTTCAATTTATGAACCAATTTATACATTCATTTGTTATATAATATGAAAGTACGTTGTCACTCACTTTTTTTTTTTATAAATGAAACTAGGTGGCGGCTGGTAGGGAGATGTTAAAGAACATGAAGAAGAAACTTAGTTGTAAAACAACTATGTCAGTGACATAGCAAGAATACCTCTCAAGTGGGATGGAATTATCAACAAAGGTGCAAGGACGGAGTCACCAAGGTTGACGAGCAAAAGGCCACGCCAAGAAGGTAAAGGTACAAGCCGAGGTGGTAGTAGCGTCCCAACCGGTGATGAATCCAATCCGGAGGGTGAACGTAAAGGTGCCACAAGAGGTCATGGAACTGGTCGTGGTCGTGGAAATTAATGAATTCATAACATTCTTTTGCAACATTTAACATTCTATGTTCACCTTGGTTTCGTTTTTTAAGACCTTTTGATTATACTCTGCTTTGGTTTCCAGCAACGTTGACATGCACGGTTTAGTAGTTTATGAATGAATTAAGATTCTATGAATGAATGACTAGTTTATTATTAGCGGAACATATCAATTTTCGAATTAGGCGAACCTGACAAAGTTCCAGGTATCCTTGATTTTTAGTCAGGTTCGGCTGATTCTAAAACTCAATTATTAGCCGAACCTGAAAAAATAACAAATTTTGGTTATCAGACGAATGTTCGGCTGAAATTGGAAAAACATTTTTTAGCGGAACCTGACAAATAACTTGGAAATATGAAAGTTAGTCAGGTTCGGCTGTTTCGCAAAATGAATTATCAGCCAAACCTATAATATTTGGATTGAAACTTAAGTTGCATTGAATTGAAATTGCATTACTATTTTCATAGCATTTCATGGAAGAAGCAATACATTCAAAAAACAAAATTATAGCAAATACATTCAATAATCGAGTGGTAAGACAATATCTTTCCGCAAACTGTAACATTCCACAAAATCGAATGATTTTTGCAACTCTTGAAAATATCAGGTTCGAGGCAATTATTTTTGCGCATAAAACATTTGATACTGAGTTAGTTCCTAAATAAGTTTTAGTAGGCATTAAAATTGAAAAGCAATTGTTACTCACTTACGCATTCATAGCCTATTGTTGGATGTTCTTCCATAACATCTCACATATAAGCTTTAAAAATTGCGCAGGTTTGCCATATAGGTTGATGTATCTACACTAATGCCTTCGTAATTTTTTATACTTCCGTTACCGTCTAACACAACAAAAATTAAGAATATAAAATTCCAAAACTCTTCGGGGGTTTCATCCGGATATACCCCGAACATTCTTCTATTGTGCCTATCTTCTTCATGACTCGTGTATGCATGACACACTCGAACTACGACAATATCTTTTTATGTGGTATAGCGAACCTTTTTTTTTTGGGATGGGGAAGATATGTGAACGAGTTTAAGGGATAAAGAAATATGATTGGAAGAAATAAGAAATAGTTTGATGTGGAAATCATAAAAAGTTGGATGTTTGGGGCAAAAGAGAATTTCCTTTTATAAGATTAAAGACCAATAATTCATTTTCTTAAACGAACTAGTCGTTGCTAATGTTCGGTTAATATACAAATTTGATCCAGTCGAACCATATTAATATCCATTTACCTAAGAAAATTTGTCAGGTTCGACTGATTGAAAATTTAATTATTAGTCGAACCTGACAAAACTTCTTAAATACCTGAATATTAGTAGGTTTTGACTAATTTGAAATTTGCAATATCAATCGAACCTATAACTGATGATAGTACAAATCCCATTTGTAAAAAAAAGATCCGTTGGGGCCTTTCTATTATAAATTTGGCACTCTCTAATTCATTTTGAACCACCTATGCTCGTTTTAAGTTCATTTTTTTGCACCAGTTCTTCCTTCCTCCAATTTTTTTTTTCAAGTGTAGTAAAAAACGGAACCATTTGCCGCCGAAGATGATATAATGCTTGTTCAAGCTTTCGTTCCGGTTTACCATGAAAGATCCGAGGAACATTATTCGATGTTTTGGAAGAGAGTCAAAGAATTTCATTTCGAGTTATATGGGAACCCTAAACATCGTAGATGATGTGAGTTAGATGAAAGATTTGAAATTATACTGTATAGTTTGCGAAACTACATTAGAATTCTTCATTAAATAAGCCGATATCATCACAAAGTTAGGCTTGAAGAGAGAGTATCTAAACACATTTATCTTGTGAATTGAGTCTTGTTGGTTTTGCATACTAACTTGATTATTCTTTTATTTTTAGAGAGCTAGAGTTCAAAGTCTTTGGGGAATACGTCTTGGTGGAAAAACATTCGATCACGAGGCCTATTATGGTTATTTGAAGAGACATGCTTCGAGATTCATTAGACAGCTATCCGTCGAGATTCGTTAAAGCACTACCCGTCGAGATTCATAGATTTAACTACTAGATGCGAAGTTATTTGAATTTAATATAATGTAATGACATTTAATGGGATATAATGTGGTTTATTTACGAAAGCTTATATAGGGTCTGCCAAGTTGATAGAGGGGCTTCCTTAGGATTCAGGGTGACTAAATAATTCGTTAGGGGGTATCCTATGGGCTATGTTAAATGTCCATATTACCCTTCACTCTATTAAAACCTAAACAAAACAAAACCTTTCTAATCTAATACATTTTTATTTCAATTCAAACCCTTTCTTCTCCAACCCAACCGTATATCATCCTTCTCCATTTCAACTTTTTTTCTCCATCGAAATTCCTCGTCGATTCGAAAAATTCTTCGTCGATTAAACCCTAAAGTTCGTGATGAATAATTATACTAAAGGTGTAGAAGGTAGTAGTTATGACAATCAAAATCAAACTTTACAACCTAATCAAGAGATTGAAGAACAAATCGGTGGTGACAATCAAAATCAAACTCCGAAACCACAACAAATGGTGTATATAAGGTATTCAACAAAACCCATGTTATTTTTAGAACCCTAAAGTGATTTATTTTCTTGTTTGATTGATGGAGTTGTAAAAAAAAATAGGTTTCCAAAAATATTTACGGTTGGGTTCGATTGGAAAACCCAACCGTAAATTATGTTCTCAAGAACTTACGGTTGGGTTCGATTCAAACCCAACCGTAACTGGTTGTAAGTACAATTTTACGGTTGGGTTATTGAAATACCCAACCGTAAATAAAAAGGAAGGAGATGAAGATGATATTTTACGGTTGGGTTTGATTCTGAACCAAACCGTAAACAATTTTGCACTCAAAAGAATTTTTTTTTCTTACGGTTGGGTTTGATTCTAATTGCAACCGTAAATTAATATGCATATGTCAAATTTTTTGTGTTGAGGATTATTTACAGTTGGGTTCGATTCTGAACCCAACCGTAAACAATTTTGCACTCAAAGAATTTTTTTTCTTACGGTTGGGTTTGATTCTAATTGCCAACCGTAAATTAATCTGCATATATCAAATTTTTTGTGTTGAGGATTCGAACCCAACCGTAAACAATTTTGCACTTAAAGAATTTTTTTTTCTTACAATTGGGTTTGATTCTAATTGCCAACCGTAAATTATTCTGCATATGTCAAATTTTTTGTGTTGAGGATTATTTACGGTTGGTTTCGATTGTCAATTCCCAACTGTAAAGTCTCCTGCATAGGTTAACTTCTTGTTGTTGATTATTTACGGCTGGGTTCGATATGTGTAACCCAACCGTAAAGAGTTCTGAATTTTTAAATTTTTGATTGATTGATTGTGTTGAACTGTTTGTAAATTATCTAACTTGTATTGCTTGTATGTTGTAGGAAAAAGAAGAGGGGTAATAATTTAACACCAATTGATCACACTCCAACCCCTCGCCACGGAGTTCATTTAGGGGTAGATAATAGAGGCTTGAGAAAGAACGAAAAGAAGAAGAAGACTTTTGAGGTAGGGGGTGGTAGCTCTACTCAAGAAGTACAACCTCAAGAGGAATATAATGTTTTCCAAGACTTTGAAGATCTACCGGTGTTCAGTGGAGGTGCGCTTGTGATTAGAGAACCACCACAAGAGGAACATTATGATGAAGAAGAGACGGACGGAGAACACTTTGTCGCTCAAGGAAAAGGTAAAGAAATTGTTGTTGCTTCTACTTAACCTCAAGTGAAGGAAAGAAAGCCAAGGAAGCATCCAGAACCGAAAGGGAAGCATATTCCCAAAGGCAAAGACGTGTTGTTGCCTAAGAAGAAAAATGGAAGACCTTGGGGTGAGGCCCAGACAGGTCTGCAATATTATTTGGTTATCCGCATTCATGGGATACCAAAGTTGCTGAGACAAGGGTATTAATCTAAAAACTTCTCTTGTTTTGTTAAATTTCCGTTTGTTTAACTTCAATTTAAAAAAGATTGTTTTTATTCTTTGTAGGATCATACACAGGCCGTGAAGAAATTGGTTCGTCAAAGGGCTTAACATTGCCGTTAGCTGAAGAATGTATGGTCGTCCAAGTTCTCGTAAATGGTACAGGGTTAGCTCCCGGAATTACCAATTCTATGTTGGAATATGACAGTGTTACCTGCACATCCTTCAGGGAACGTTATTGGCCTGAAACCGATATGTTTCATCTCCCATTCGGCGAGATGACAATAACGGCGGATGATGTCAAGTCAATTCTTGGGCTTACCAGTTGAAGGAAAAGCCTTGGCGGTGTGACAAGAGTAAGTATGTCAATCAATAAGTCCTTCATAAAAAATAGTTTTCGAACATACAAACTTACCATTGATTTTTTTTTCAGTGGGTCATGGCTCTCGACAGATATGAAACTAACCATGGCAAAACGTTTACGCATGAGGATTGCTATCGTGTTTTGGAAGAAAATACCTATCATGATTTCATCCTATATACTTAAGTGTTTAAGTATAATCATCTAATGATCTATTGTATTTCATTTCCTTTAGTTCTTCCTTTAATGTAAAAAAATAAGGTCTTTGCCTACTCTTTTATTTCATTAGTGTATGCCATTAATTTAATCATAATTCTCAGAGTTGTAAATTAAAGAAGGACAGTTTTACGGTTGGGTTTTTGAATCTACCCTGAATCACAAAAAGTATCATATTTTTTTACGTGATTTCATCAAATTTGAGCCATAAAAGACCAAGAGTTTAAGTTAGAGGTATACCTGACTACTCTGGGCAATTGAATCTTCACTTTGAAGGCTAGTTTCTCCATTTGGTTGAGATTCACCATCACAACTTTGAGTTAAAACCTCTCTACCATCTAAATAATCATACATAGTTGGGTCTCCATCAATGGGTATGTAAAATTTGGTTTGGTTATCATACAAGGATTCACCCACCTCAAATCTGTCACTACAATCACTCATTTTGGTTGAGTAAATCAAAATCTAGAGCTTTTTCAAAAAACTACCAAAAAGTCTCTTTTCTTTCTTCTACTTTTTCTTCCCACCAAACCCAAAACAAATAAAAATCTGATTTATGCATTAAAACAAAATGTGGGATAAAGGAGATGAAGATGATCATTTACGGTTGGGTTCGATTAACATACCAACCGTAAATTTGTTTGCACTAAAAATAAAATTGCTATTTATGGTTGGGTTTGATTGTCAAATCCCAACCGTAAATTATCCTGGATAGAAACTTTTTTTTTAAAGATTAGTTACGGTTGGGTCCTATGCTAAAACCCAACCGTAAAACTGTTACGATTGATTGTTCCATGAATATACGGTTACGGTTATATTAGGATGAACACCTAACCGTAATTGTTAGTTACCGTTGGGTATGATGTTGAAAACCCAACCGTAAAACTGTTACGATTTGGTTTTCCGTCATGAAATTACGCTTTGGTTAGGATGAATACCTAACCGTAGATGGCGTTTACGGTTGGGTTCGACATAAAAACCCAACCGTAAAATTCCCTGAATCACAAAAAAAGCATAATTTTTTATGTAATTTCATCAAATTTAAGCCATAAAAAGACCAAGAGTTTAAGTTAGAGGTATACCTAACTACTCTGGTTGAGTGAATCAAAATCTAGGGTTTTTAAAAAAATCCTACAAAATTCTCTTTCATTTCTTCTACTTTTTCTTCCCACCAAACCAAAAAAAAGAAAAATTTGATTTGATTTGATTAAATATAAGATTATTTTAGATTAATTATTATTAGCCTAATCTATTAGCTAATTAGTTTACTAATATTAACTAATCAGGGGTAGTTTAACCATTATGAAACTATTATGGATAAGGGGTTTTTAAATTCCTATCTAATGTACTTATTTTGTTTTCACATAAGAAGCTTCTCTATCAACTTGACAGCCCCTATATAAACCTTCTTATTTATATAATGGATAATTTTATGAATGAAAACAAATGTTATTTTAAATAACAATTCGAAGTTCGGTTAAAAATAGAAAAAGCACTTTTCAGCCGAATCTTTAACTTATAAGAAACTGAAATGGTTTCGCTGATAAAGCAACAAAATTCTTAGAATGTCTAGAAGTGTTGGGGTTTAGATTGATTCAACAAAATCCACGTATGACTAATTTTTTTCCATCAATAAAATATTTATTTTTTATATAAAAAAAACAAATCAAATTCATTGTCTCCTTCGAACTTCTCGACTATTTTTACCCTTTCAACAGTGATCATTCTCAAGTAACACGCACCACAGACTTCCACCATTGTCACGTCCAACTGCACCTTCACCTTCACCTAACCCGACCCGCCACTGCCATTAATTAATATTTATTACCCATCTTGAGCATGGGACTTCCCACTCCATCATAGACTCTCAACCACACTTTATAAATTGACATCGAGCTCAACCTCGGCCATTAATGACAACATGAAATATTCTTGTTTTTCACTTCTCAAAACTTAATCTTGATCATCATCCATACCTTCTATCAGTTTCATTGGCTCGTTGCACCCTTCAAATTTGAAATCAGGTTCACTCGTCATCTTGATCATCAAGATCAATCATAACAAAATATTCTTTTTCACGTCCTCCATCATCACTGCCACTCTCAACTCACAGACCCAAGCTTCAATTCCTCCTTAACCCATTCTTCCTACTGCAAAAACACTTCATCATCGAACCCTAATTCATTTTCTTTGCCTCTCCGACCAACAGTAACCAATAACCACAAATAGAACCCTAAAGTTTATGTTCGTAAAGTGAGGAAGAAGAAGGTGGCCCTTATTAATAAAATGGGCGTTCTTATAACAATTCAAAACTTGACAGCCCTTAGTAATTACACTGGTGCCTTTTATCATTTTCAATTAAACTCGTTTAACTGTTAGCTCCGTGAAACCGACAAGCTTAACTCCTCGTTTTGCCTATAACTTCTTCATAGGAAGTCAGACTGATTTCATTCTTTCGCCGTTGGTTTTGTTTTCTCGTTCTCTTTGATATAGTGGGGAAAAATCCTGGATTTGAATGAGATCTACTGTGTATTTGACATTTCTTCCTTTGTAACACTCCATTTGTACTAGTAATGACATAAAATACAAAAGTAATAATAATACAAGGTAATTCACACAAAATCTAGCAAATAAGTGTAATAAAATGATACTTAAAATAATAATACAAGGTAACTCAAACTAAGGAATTCTGTTTGAGGTCATTGATCCATTTTAGAAGCAACTTACTTTCACACCAAGCCCAATACAAGCTCCAAGTTAATCCTTTGTAGACACGGATATTAGGAGACAAATAACCGAGGGCTACGCCAACAAGAATAAGTTGCAACGATAATTTTTGGTACACGAGTTAATCCTCGCCGTTCACCCCCATATGCAACCGGTTGAAGAACCAACTAACCAACCGCCGACGGGTAGACCAACTACCAAAATGGATAGGATGAAAAAAAAAAAAATATAAGGAGGCGATGGGTACCAAAAGAAACCCTGCACGACATGAGTATTCTGAGGCTAAGTATGACGAGGTTCTGGCTCCAAAGAAAAAGGGTCTCCCCAAAAAGGAAAAAAATGGACAAAGTGGCAACAAGCCATGTCAAAGGATCCAAAGGTCCAAAGGATCCCGTTGTTTCGGCGCAAGAAATTCAAGCGAGTGTAACATAAGACGGAGAAAAGTTTCCCATCATTCCTTCACAAGAAAATGAAGCGAGCACAAGACGAATACGATTAAAAATATAACTAAGACAAAAGGGTTCCATGGTTCCCCCGCTTGTGACTGAAATAAGTATAGTGAATGCAAAATGAAGAGTCTCATGAGTTTACAACGCGAACCAAATGGAATAGTGACTCTAAGAGACGTAAATTGTGATTAAGTAACACCTATGGATGAACGAGGTATACCACATTGAACGTTTTATATGATGGTCCATGAGTATTATATGAAACTTCCTTCAATCATTTTTCCCTACGTATAATCTACTGATAACGTAGATGCGGATGAAAATTATGGTTTTCACATTGTGTTCAAACTAATAGGCCATTTAAGTTTGGCAGATGAGGAAAACCTAACCCAATGCCAGTATTTCAATTAGATGATGGCCTTACGCTTACAAAAAGACAAGGAATTTTACATTCCGATGATGATGAGAGGAACAATAGAAGATAGAAGTGGAATTCAATAAATTGATTTCTCGTGTACAAGAGCCAGAGGGGGATGAACTAATTACCAATAAAAATTGTATGACCATGCCTCGATGTGACCATCTCTTGGAGGATATATACTTGGAGTTGCGTTGTTCATTATTTTGGTCAGGGAACATATCTTACATTCGCACCAAAGAGAAAAAAAATGTGATGAATCGCTTAATGATCGACGAATTGTCATAGTCAACATTAACAACATACTCTTTATCGGTCTAAGACTACACGAAGATTATCCATTACCTCTACTTTGTAGGTTCACTTATTTTCGGGGTTCACCAACAACACCTCTAAGTAATGGATGAAAAAATACGATACCAACATGACATTGGGATGAGTTGGTCGTGCCAGATCAAATCAAGGGTACAATCATGTTGGATTAAGAATTTGAATTTTTTGTTAACAAATGAACTATCGGATGTCCATGATTTGTTGTATTCATATATTGTATATTACAAATTAAAACACTCTTAGTGAATGAAAGGGATTTTCTTTTTGGTTATATTAAAAATTTTATTAGAATTTTTTTTATTAAATAAACAACGGAATCGACGCTTACTGGAGTCTATATCCACCGATTCTGGGACTCTGATAACACACCAGCGTGAGAAAACCCAGAATCGGTGAATGCAGATGATCATGACGGCCAATTTGACCTTGAAAATGGCACCGAAAAACTTTCATTTTATCATAATCGGGTGATATGGTTGCAAATAACATCCGATTATGACATAATATTAATATTCTAGGAAATGATCGAGTTAGCAATCAGCGGATATGTATGAACATGACCGTCAATTGTAGACTAGTTTTATTAAAATTCAAGCTTTCTCACACTAGTAAATTTCATAAAATTAAACTCTTTTTATTTCTAGTACGAGATTCAATTATCGATGCAGCTTCGAAATGACTAAACGGTTCCCCTCTCCAATTGATATATTCATCTTGCGCTGCAGACCTGTCCCATTTTTGTCTAGCTAGAAACTCGTTGTACTTGTAACACAATTTTCTAACCGATAATGTGTGAGAAGAAACATGTTGTCGTGGTTTATTATACTTACTGTCCCAGTTGGGCATAAAAGGAACTGTATTAAAAAGATTCCAAAATATACTATCAGACTGGCTCTCTTTGGTAAGATCTAACACGATGTAAAAAATCTAACCCATTCAGTCTCTCTCTTAATATTCACATTTATTTTCATTTGTTTAATTTGTTTGTTACTTTCTTTGTTTCTTTTGAGTATCTCTTCTTCCATAGCAGTAATTGACTTGGTAGTATATGAAGATGAATTTGACATTGTAGTAGGATTTCTTTGAATGAAGTAGTGAATGATGGAGAATAATTTCTTTGAATGAAGTTTTGTATGTTCGAAAATATGTTACGCTACTATATGCATAAAGGGCTGACAACTATATTTTCAAAAAACACTAGTCGTTGATCCGAAGTGTGACGATGTGTAAGAAAAAATAACACATAAGCCTGAGGTAATCAGTTGATATGTAGGGATATATAGGACGATTGTAATCTTGTAATATTTAGATGAAATGGTTACCAACAATTGGTACATATGCATGTCCCTAACGGCCGATTGTGTCCATAAAAGGCAACATAAAAATGTATACAACAGAATCGATGGATAAGATACATACTTATCCATCGATTCTTACTTACTGGATAAAAATAAAAAAATGTTAACAAAAATCGACACATATGCACGTCCCTAATGATTGATTGTTTCCAAAAAAGGCAACAGAAAAAAGAGGAAGTTGAAAGTACCAAAAATAGATGTTTAGGAAGTCAATACTCACCGATTTCACATTTAATTTTTTTGAAAAAAATAGGTGGATCTAGTCTTCAAAGAAAATAAGTCTGCATGCGGAAAAGCGAAGTTATAACCACTCATAAGACGTAATTATACCTAACTTTATTCATGCATAAATTCAAAAAAGTTTTCGAATGATCACAACCCAAACTAAACAAAATAACAAGTATTAGTTTCATTCAGGAAACAAATACAACTTAGTTATCAACAACAACAACCTCTTCAGATTTTATCTCTTTAAAGACTGCATCATGTTCTCTCCACAATACAATGTTGTCTATTTTATTATTGCTACTTGAATAAATTCTTCAATATTCTTCATTGCAAGCTGATCTATGAGCACCATAACTTGCTACATTTTGGTTTCCACAATGAAACCAAATTTGTAGAGGCTGTGGACAACCTTCTATGGTTATCTATTAATATCGTATTAAAAATGCATTTGTAGTTGTCTCTCTTCTGACCGTCCATATTGGTTTTACAAAAAATAAATTGAATAACAAAGATAAGTATGACTAAAGATGAAAAGAATTCAAAAAAATTCAATAACAAGGATTATGAATACAACATAATTGATGGACACGAAACATATTTATCCATCGAATCTTACTTACCAGAGAAAATTCACAATAAAATTGGTGGGCATGACACCTGCTTATCCACCGATTCTTACCATAAAGAGCAATAAAAAATGAATACAA
>JAJJMC010008370.1:7546918-7584469 GCA_023531435.1 Papaver californicum | reverse complement strand
TGAATACAACCAGATTGACGGATCAATATGTGTCTTATCCACCGATTCTTACCTGAGATAAATAAAAAAACTAAATGAATACAACAGAATCGGTCGATAAAATACATATTTTTCCAGCCATTCTGGTTAGGCTATTTGTGTACGTAGAATATCTTATCCACCAATTTTCCTGTATGTTATTCATGTCCGTGAAATTAATAACCAGAGTCGGTGGAATGAAAGATCTACATCGACCGATTCTGGTTAGTTTTCAAAATTTGGTTTACAAAAAACAACTTTTAAATGTATAAATGAATGAAAAATGTTATTTATAGAACGAGTGTATAAAAATTTACCTTAATAATCGACGGGAGATCTGGGTAGATTGAGAAAAAGTTAAATTAGGTTTTTTAGGATTCAGAAAGTTTAGTTGGAAATAAAGAGTTATTTTCTTTTTGGGGGTTTTTAATAGATTTGAAAAGTATATGAAATGATTTTCCAATTTATATTATCGTTTTAGTGCTAGGGTTAGTTAGAGAATAGAGGGTAGTTTGATATTTTGATCAAAATTAGACACCCTTTATCATAGTTTCTAGTTGTGACCAAAATTAAGTATGCCTCAATTTAGCAAGATTAAATAATCTATATTTTTAGTATAGCTTTATTTTATATATATATATATATTGAACGAAGAATATTTTAGCTTTTTTTTGCTAAAATATCCCTACACATAAAATAAAAATAAATGAAAATGTTAGAAAGTTAAATTTGTTAAAACACTAGAAGATAAAGAATTCATTTCACTTAATTTAAAACGAAAAAGGAGAATTGTAAAATTACACCAAATTATTTAATTAACTAGATTTTTCAGGATTTGGATTTATAAAGTTCATCCGCTTTCTATTTAATGATCTACCGGTTAATCACTGATTCATACGTTTATGCCTTGATGACATGAATTAAATGATAAAAGATAAATGAATTGGTATATATTATATAGTTATTAAATAGAAATCTAATTAGAGTTTCAACTTACCTATTTTTTAATGGTTTTATTTAATGAATATAAAAGATTAATAAGAAAAAAGACAAATAATAATAATAATAATAATAGTCAAAATTAATTTGACTTTTATACGTGATGAATAAGGAAAAACATAATTGAAAAATAAACCTTATATAAGGATTATTTGTATCGTGTACGTAAGGAATTGAAGATATGATATAAATATTATAACTTGGTTAATATAAATGATATGTAAAAAATTAAAGGTGTGGTACAAATATTATGACTTGGTTAATATAAAAGATAGGATAAAAAGAAAGACTTATTATAAATTTTAAAATTTCGGGGCTAAAACTAGTGCTAGTCCACTCTTTGTCCGGCAACTAGAAAGTAAATTCATGAGATTAATATTTGTAAAATGGCAGGTTGTCTGTTTTCCGAAGCTATAATAAAAAATCTAACGGCTGGCCTGGCCAGTTAAATAAAATATCTAACGTTGATTGATTGGTGCGTGTCGTAAATGTAATAAATTATATAAGATGTTTCTCACTAATTAACTAGTAATATAGCAGTAGTAAGGGTCGTTTCCACAGTGAGTTGTGTAACTGATATGTTATTTAGGTTAGTAAAACTATAGCAAATACTAAAAAGGGGGTTTGGTTTTTTAAAGCAAATAAAAAGACAATAAAAAGAAAAGATGATTAGGGAATCATTCGACATTACCAAACATTAACTCGAGTAGTATACTTATCTATCTTTCGTTAGAATTATCTACACCAACCATAGAATAACAACTAGATCAGTGTTATCCCCAAAACTTCTTTCATCACTGGATACGGAAGTTCTCGACTACCATATTCTATTCGTCTGAACTACCAAGTAGTACCTCACTCAAGGTGTAACCCAGTCGAACATTTTATGCTTTGAATTTAGGTTGATCCCAGTAGTTAAACTCTTAGCTCAAGGTCCACTTGCTGATGTTGTCTTCACTCGCAATTGCTCCATGAAATCCCTCTGCAAGATCTCGCGATTTCTACTTGTTTAGAGAATTAAGAGACCATTATACTTATCCCCTAACTTCTACTAGCATTAAAATGATCAATATATTAATCCAATTGTACATTTGAACAATCTATAAATCAATTATAACCTAAATGTAATGGAAAAAACCCCGACAATGATTAAAACTCCAAATAAATTTGTAAAACTAATTAAGCTTTATGACTAAAACATTGAATTCTTCCATAATCAAGAAGAATCAGCTACTCATAATACGATGAAAGAAGAAAAATAAATGAATGGTTTCCCCCTAAAAGTGTAAACCTTAGGTTTCGATTTAGAGAAAATTATATGTGGAAGTTGTATTTAGGCTCCACTTTATATAGGCTTTCGTGACCTCCTCTTGATGTTTATCCAACTAGAAAACATGATAACCATCAAATATTTTCACCTCTTTTTATTTTTAATCAATTTTCTTATAATGTAATGTCAATTCCATAATGATAAAAATATTGATCGTTTATAGGTGAAGATCGTACATCATACTTGAAAACCAAATCCCTTTAAATTTTTCATGAACCAAGGGTTCTTAATACCTTTTGTTTAAGATAATGTTATTCAATTAAATCAATCATACCTATTCTCATGGAGATTTTTCATGAACCTCTTTTTTTTCTAGGATCCGAGTTGGGCCACAATAGTTCTAACTTGGTAACATTTATCTTTAAACAAAGTGAGAGGCCTTCTGATTGGATCATTCTTAGGGCTTTACCAATCTTATACATGTGTCCTTCATAATTGTGATCATCTAAATACCAAGCATGAAACCTTTACTCCTGTTGCACCTATCTTGTTAAAGGAGTTAGCAGAAGGAACGTACAAGCATCTCAAGGGGATGCCTATATGGATCTTAATTGAAGACAACAAACAATATTCTCTAACAAAAAACCTTTTTGTCTTATATAAGAATCACTCACGAAGCAATCTTGTGACACATCATTCTAACATGAAATATTGTTGTTATGTTCACCAAATTAAATGCATTGTAGAAATCAACAAGCAATATCAATATAATGTTGCCTTTCTAATGCATCTAAGGCACCTGTTAGTGACATGAAGTATGTCCTCGGTTCCTAGAAACCACACTATAAGAGCATCTCCATGGAAGGGTTCAAGGTCATCCTATATGGAGGTCTAAATAATACATTTTTTTTGTGGGTCATTACTATGTGACAACAACAAACAAAAATAATACTTTCTACCTTGAAATAAATCTTGAAAAGGAGATGTTACCTAGTACACCACCAATTTTTTCATTCGCAAACATATATGGATCCTTGTACAATCAATGTGTATAGATCTCTAGTAATAAGATCTTTTTTCCTGATTGTATATCAAGGTCAACCTAGTATGTACCCGAACTGTTCAATATTTGAATTCCAACAAAAATAAGTCTTGTAATCTATATTTCAAGATACAGATTCAACAAGAACAAGTCTTATAGGATCTTTACAATCGAGCTAAAAACTATCCAGATTGATTAACGTACTATTTGTAATATTTTAATATATAGATAAATGATATAATACGGAAAGAAATAACACACACCATAAATTTTATTAACGAGGAAACCGACAGTCTAGCAGTTAACCCCGATACCTCGTCTACAGGCCTAGGAGTTGCTTCAGCCAAAGTGAAGACTTTAAATAACCTTCCTCTAACAAGTAGCCTATTGATTTCCTTCATATATGTTTCAATCGAGGTAATGAAAATCTGTTTTCTTATGAGGGATCTTCAAGAGAAATCTATCAAGTAAACCTCAACAATTAGGATAGCTTACTCTTTTCAAAAGGTTATAGAGATGCATAGTCGATTATACCTTATAAGGTTTACCTAAAATAAGTTTAAATATCAATCTTGTAGAATTCCAAAGTCTGAGACAACTAGGAATTTGTAATATCTATCAATCTTATTCTATAACCAATAGTTCTTGAATGTCCGTATGACAGAAGTGACGGACCTTTAGAATAGACAAAAACTATGATGATCAAGAGAAGATTCCAAATACCAAGAACTATCGGGTAAAAGATTATCTGACCGGGCTTTACGAATTCCTTGGTGA
Source organism: Papaver californicum (assembly GCA_023531435.1). Taxonomy (NCBI): domain Eukaryota; kingdom Viridiplantae; phylum Streptophyta; class Magnoliopsida; order Ranunculales; family Papaveraceae; genus Papaver; species Papaver californicum. The sequence goes on along the minus strand of JAJJMC010008370.1, from coordinate 7,580,363 downwards.
AGACTTTAAAAGTCGCAACCTGATACAACTTCACATAATGTAGATGGTGGGTTTTTGACAAGGGCTAGAATTGTAAAATTTCCCTCTGCCAAGCAGTAGGAATATAAAAAGATATGTGTGTATCTATACGCATATGCCTAGCTCCATAACAAAATATAGAATATTGTATCTCTACTTATATTTTGCAAGCGAATTAAAAGTATAAATTCTCTTTCAACATTATAAACTGGCCTTGTAGTTTTTCAATACTCATAATACTCATGCCATATCAAGCTCGTCTCAAGTCGCATAAATTCCACGGTTGAATTACTTGAACTTGTCTCGAATGCGCATCAATGTTCCAACAACATCTTTCAAACTTGGAAATAGCTAATGCTTAAACCAAGATACATTCTAGCTTAACGCTTCATTAGCAATGAATGCTTCTCAAATTGCTCATCTGAGATCAAATATTCTACTTTAGCACTTTGCTTAAATATAAGCCACAAATTATGCGCCACTTCTCTCGGACGCACCACAATCAAGAAGCAGTGCCTCAAAAGATGCATTGAGCCTCTAAGCTAGGGTAACCCTAGCCTTTTCTCATACCAACGCCAAGTTAGCACCAGTTATTTGGCTTAACACCATATTGGCACTAGTTAGCCACTATAACGCTAAAAGCGTTAACCCTAGCACTAAAAGCTCTAACTTTCCTAGCACTAACTCTAAACGCTTGAAAAGCGCCAACTAGCCTAACATGAACTTAGCTAGCATATATCGTCCTAATGAGGCCTTAGATAGCGTATCACTACCTTATAACCTTAACCTTAGCGCTAAAAGTGCTAACCCTAACCCTAGCGCTAAAAGCGTTAATTCCCTTGACTGGCACACCACGGCTAGCATGGCTATTAGCCTAGCACGTCCTAAATAATGCATCTCTATCTAGCACAAGCCCATGCTCTGGCGTGCTACAAACCTAGATGATGCGTCCCATGCGCTAGCACGTCCCTTACCTGACGCGTCCTCGAGTAACGGCTAAGTCGATGCGTCTCTACCATGCCTAGTGTGTCCCTGCTAGCCTGATGCGTCCTAGCTCTCTAGCGCGTCCCACGCCTAGCCAACACGTCCTAGCTCTTTAGCGTGTACCTGTGCAGTATATTTCGGCCGAAATAGCCGAAATTTCGTCGGAATTTCGGATTTCGGGGTAAAACCGAAACGAAATCCGGTATACCGGTACGACCGATTTTTTTTTCTTTTTTTTATGAAATATCAAAAAAAAATGAAAAAAAAAATAAATTATCCTTGTTTTAGGATTTTGAATTGTTACTCATATTTTTTATGATATTTAGAATTATATATGGATATGATAATATTTATAATTAATCTAATGATCTCGATTAGAATTGTAATATTCTTGTTTAATTAGCATTTTAGACGATGAACTTTGAAGTTGTCTTGTTTCTCTTGTGTTTCCAGTTTGAACTTTGTATGAAATCTATGGATCTATATATTTTAGATGATTACTAGTTTTTCTGTCTAAACTTTGTGAAAAACGATTGTTATAACGTGTTAAAATATATTTATAGTTATAAAATGTGAACTAGTATTTTTTTATAAAATTATAGGTATAAAATATATGGATCGATATTTCACCGATATTTGAAACCGAAATTTCCCCGGTATACCGACATACCAGTGTATCGCTCTCGACCGGTACGAACCGAAATCCGGTATGGTACAACCTTGGCGTGTACCTTCCATGCCTAGTATGTCCTATCCAACCTGATGCGTCCCTAGCAGATGATGCGTCCCTAGCTAGCATGTTTCTAGATAACACATTCATACTTAGCGACTTAGCCACAAGCGCATTGGCGCTAGCACTTTAGTGCTAACTGTACTTGACTCAATTGAAGTGCTAACTTTAAACCTCTTTGATACTATCCTCCTACCCTAATATGATTGACATTTACTAAAATCCATGCATATTGGCCTTGTTCCTAGGACGTTAGCACATTAGCCTTTTATATTGAAAGAGCTAACACATTACTATTTGCGCTAAGTAGCTAGTAATAGCTCTGCTAGCTACTTCCCTTAGAAATATGCCTTCCTTCTCAATATTGGTCCAGTATCAAATCTTATATTAATTCTAGTAGGTCACCTTGCTTAAGAATATAACATTTAGCCTCAAATGCCTCTCAAACTTATGCTAAGTCACTTCTGAGCTAATACTTAGCCACTAAATGTACCATGTTACTCTTAAGCAAGTACATGGCCACTGAACTTCCCAGACTCGACATAATCAGTCTTATTATCAAACAGTGAGTTGCACAACTTGCCTCGCTGACTTAGCAAGTCATTTGACTTGACTTGACTTGACTCAATCAAAGCAATGGTGGATTATGACTCCACTATTTTTAGGATATATCAAATACAACACATGGGGGGATTCTCATTAGGGTACTGGTCTGGTGGTTTTATAACAATCATGTGTGGTGGCACCACCTCCACGAACAAGAAGGTAACAAGTATTGGGCGGTTACAGAGCAGTTGAGAGAATGAGGACTAGTGGTATGACAGGTCTTCCTTACTTTCCGGACACCACCCCACTAAATTCCACGACTTACGAGAAATCAGTGTGTCTCCTTCGAACTATAAATAGATAGTTCTCATCCATTCAACAATAAGACAATCAATCAGGAGAAACAAATCATGCAGAACTAGTGATTCCTCTCATAGAATCCTTTCTTATTCACACTACCTATCATACTAATATTTCCTAACCTCCTTTGCTTCCCTCACCTAAGACCTACCCAACCTTCTCCACATATGTGATTGAAACAGGACGTGAACGACCATTTCTTAGTTTAGGCTCGTCCTGTTCAATTTTGATATCTCGAACCTACTTGAAAGTACAATTTTACAGTACATTTGTTTTCACCCTCATTGTACGAAGAAACTGGAAATGCTCATGAGCACGTTTCTCGATTTCTCGAATCCCTTGGGGGACATGAATTAATCATGTGCTATGCCTCAAAGAATTTTCAAAATCCCTTACTGGAAGAGCTTATACGTGGTATAACAACATTTCTCCCAACAGCATCTCTGGTTGAAGACATGGTTAATGACTTCTACAAGAAGTACTTCTTCGTCTCCGGTCAAATCACCCTATCATACCTGGGAAGAATGTTCCAGAGAAATAATGAGCACCCTAATGAATAAGTGAAGAGATTCAAAATTCAAGCACTGGTTTGTCACGATCCGAATGTGACAGAACATCAACTAGTGGAGCTCTGCATTAATGGTATGATCCCTATTTATCGTGCTCTTTTAGAAAATTTAAGTTTTCATACTTTTTCTGAGTTGCATGAAGCCGCAAAACGGTCTGCCACAATTGCTCCCGCCCTCCTGGAGAGAACTAGACCAGCAAGGGAAAAAAGTCGTGGAGATACCCGTGGAAATCGACGGATAGTCAAAAACAGTACAATATTCAACCATCAATTGGTGCTGCCAGTAACGAGGGACCCAAAAGAAAAGCTCCATCTCAGCAAGAGCCACAAACTAAGCGTCTCCCTTCCACTCCAGACATGAACCAGGGACCAACCCCTAAAGAGCCACGACAACAACAACAACAACAACAGCTACAACAACCGCAAGAGCAAGATATAAAGCCTGATATAAATTTCCCTGATTTTCCAATCCCTATGGAAAAATTTATTGAATTGCTGGAGACATGGGTGATGCGTATCGTAAGTGCAACAAATTAATTAAGATGTTTCCCACTAATAGTAAAAAGTAATATAGCGGTAGTAAGGATCGTTCCTATGAGGAGCTGTGAATTGTTATTTATCTTTGACTTCTTATGTAACCAGGTGGGATTGTAATGAATTAAACTAAGTAAACTAACAAAGTAGAAAGGAAATAAATAAACATTGAGATTAAGATGAGAAAATATTGGTTAGAGGTTTCATCTTCCATCGCCAATCATGCCACCCAATCGGTTAAAATCAATCATCCATTCTCTCTTCATACATATAACCCTAGAGCACCTCATCGAGAGCGTACTCCGGTAGATTCCTTATGCCATCACATACCATACCGATAAATATGTGAACATTACTCAGCGAACAACCCAACGCAATATGATATCAAGTTTAATGCTCCAGGAGCGTTAGGTTCTTTGAATTAGGCTAATCAATTCAATAGAAGTACTACGAGTAATCTATTTAATACTGGTCAAGCTTCTACATGCAATCACATGAAGGTTTTGAATACAATCGGTAATCATACTATGCTAATTGCAACCGGGTCTATCGACTATTCCGTATCTCCAAACCCTAGTTTAGCTTTATATATGAATATGTGCTCACTTAGTATGCATCCTCAATAAACACACCTCAAATCATACATGGTGATATTAAAAGTAGAACATGAACGATAAAAAACGATTTTGAACATCAATAATAACCAGCCAGACCGATTCACATGTTTAGGACTTCCAACTACATCCCCAACCAATGAAAGAAAGTTACTTACTCATGGATTTACTAAAACTCATGGAAAATATACAAAGAAGAAGAATGATTTCCCCCTAAGGGGAAAACCCTAGGTTTTTATGTAGAATATATGATATGAGAGGTAGAAGATAAGAGATTACTTCAAAGATATAGAACATATCTTATTTGAGGCTTTGATGTCTACTTTTATAGCCTTCAATGCTTGTCCCTCAAGTGTCCTTTCTTTCTAGGATTTAGAATCCTATTAGAACTAAGTTCCTTATTCTCTAGGGTTTAGAATCCTTGCGGGTCCGGGTTTTACTCGTTTTAGAAGTCCATATACGTGCCAAGTAATCCGCATACGGATAGGAATTGTTCCCACGACCCAGCTGTATCAAATATTTATTTTTGGGTGATTTTCAGGGTCACTTACGGCTGGGTCGTGCTAGGCATTTCTTGGCCATAACTGAGCCTGAGTTTCACCTTTTTCCCATTCATTGTTTTGGCCATAACTCCTTCATATGATGTCCAATTGAACTCATTCTTTTTACATTGGCTTCATCACTTTGCCATCTACAACATGGTGTTTTCAAATTGCCACACGTATAAAGGCCACCTACTCCTCAGGAAATGTCTGACCCGAGATATTGTCGTTTTCATCGGTTTGTCAATCATCCCACCAGCGAGTGCAATGGTCTGAGACGTATCTTCAAGGAGAAAACAGAATCAGGGGAGTTTCTACTGGGGACTGAAGGGATCCACAAAAATTCACTTCCTGTCAGGAGCTTCACTATCTCTGGAGAGCCGGTCAACTAAATAGTTCGATCGCTAATGGAGCGCATGTGTGAGCTCCTCAGTTTTTCAAAGGATCAACGTAAAGATATTTTCAATTCCCTCAATCGAGTTATATACAATGAGAGCCTACCATTACTTGCTGAGGATGTTTACGCCCGAGACAGGTCCTTTTCAGAAGACATGATGAATCAGAATGATAAAGGGCGTGACCGGGGACTCTTGAATACAGAAAGTCTAAGAGACATTGAGTTCAAAAAGACACTAGTTGATGCTGGTATGGATATCAATATTATCAGCGTCACGACTCTAAAAGCGGCAAGAGTGACTCGACAAGAAGCTACATGCTCGCCGACGACAGTCAGGTACCCTGAAGGAGTAACCAGGGATGTTTATGAACATATCATTCTCACAGTGGCGACATGGATCAGTTTCATATTGTCAAGGGGATGATCAATTGCGATATGATTCTGGGACGTGCTTGGCTCCAACAATCAGCAACTATCATCAGAGTTCGTCCAGAAGTCCCGCCTCGAGTTAAAAGCCATATTCCTGAAGTCAAACCCAATATTAGCAAGGACTTACCTCTGTACCTGGAAGAATATCAATCGCTCAGAGTCATAACGTGGAACCAATCATCGACCGAGAGTGTATCAACTTGTGTCAACGAATTTTGCACTTAGGTAGCTCTTATAGAATTTGCTTCCTTATCATTGAATTATCCTCACATGCCAGTAGACTGGGGACTAAACCTTGCTGGAGACGACAGTCACACTTTAGCCTGTCGTTACGAATGGGTTACTACTCCAGCTCTATACTTCAACAAATGGGTGGAAAATACTCCTGTCTCTCATGAACCATCATAATTCTTAAAGATATTCTCTCTCATATATGATCCGAGAGACATTAAAGAAGAAGCTCAGCCCTATGAACAAGAAATTTACAAGATAAAAATAATTAAGTCGAACGCTTTCCAAGTAGGGGACTGGTTCTCAAAGCATCAAGACACCGTCGTTTCTCCAACTGAGAATGACCATACATGATCTCACGTGCTAGAATGAGTTATCGGATACTATAGGATGAGCACCACAGAGGGTGAACCTGTCGAGGCGGTTATTCACGGTAAATAGCTCAAGGCTTTTGACTAAACATCTTATCATGGTCCCTATTTATCTGTTTTCCTTCATGTACTCTTATAATTCCTCCAAAATGCCTATGAATATCACTATGGGCATCTACAGAATTTCAATTTCATTAATCAAGTAGAGTTATCATTGCTTCTTTTAAGAAATCTTTATGAATTACCCATCAGAACCAACTCACACGAAAATCTTTCTAAATGTATAGAGGTTTAAATCCAAGCAAACCTCTGAAAAATAACTCAATCCCCTCAGAAACATACTTTCATCCCTCATGTCTCAAACCCATCCTTGAGTCAGCTTCTGGTCTTTCATAAATTCTCAGCAAAATAGGGAACTACGTATATGCAAAAGTCTTATCAGAAGAAAAGAATTAGTGTCTGTGCCTGGGACGCCCCAACCACCATAATCCTGGAATTATCAACAGATAAGTGGCCAAACTTCTTCCATATCCTCGTATATAACTCGATATAAGTGGATAGAAAAGAAAAACCCCCAACATGCAAGTACTTGGGAAGAGTCCTGCTCGAGCCAAAATCAACATCAATGCCTGCACAAGGATATTCAGTAGAAGCACTACCCTCAACAAGCACATAAGCAGAGGTCTTCTCATGATTTTCAGTATGGGAGAGGGCATTATCAACATCGGGATCATCGGTAATTCTTGTTCCTTCACTAGCGAGCTCAACTTTCTGATTTTGATCATTCTCCCAATAAAAGTAGAGAGGATATGGCCAATTGAGTCAGAACGTCTCAAACACAAAATTCTTGAGAATGAACCATAAAAATTATCATACATACTCATAAACATCATATATATGCATTAGAAAGTGTTATTCAATGGACTATGTGAGTTGGAACAATCACATGGCGGTTTACAAAAAATTCCCCAGAAGTAATTTTCACTACCTCTCGGAAACTCTGAAGCTGATAACAATTGGTGATGAATTTGGGCATGTTCTCATATCAAAACTTTTGTATTAGAGTCTACTAAAATGTCTTAAAAGGGCACATCAACTGGAAAAGGGAGCTAAGAGTTATGGCTAAAACGGCTAGCGGAGTCGAGTCTGAAAACCGTCAGGATTTTCCTGGATACTTCCTGAAATATACTATTCGGTCGTTTTGACTCCCAAAACAATCTCAAAACCCGTATATCTTCCTACAAGGATGTAGGAAATTATTTTTAAACAAAGATAGAGGGGTCAATCATCCAAAACGGAGGTCGTATGAAGATTCTATAGCATTTTTCACAAGCACTATACTTCTAAAAAAATTATGACGAAAATTAATGAGATTTTCTAATAAAGTCGTTCATTCATTAATTCCAAGATGATGAGACATTAATGAAAACTTACGAGAAGTACTTAAATAATAATATGGCTTCATCTTAATTTAAAAGAAGACATCTACGAGAAAAAGAAAAAGAAGGCTAAATTAAAACTTAACCGAAAGACTTAGAGTCCGAGTCGGAGTCATGCTCGTCGTCACCCTCTTAATCAGAATCATATTCTTCCCGGTCTTCCTCAAAGTCTTCTTCTTCTTTAGAACCCGCTTCAAGGTCTTCTACTTCAGAGTCATCTTTTGGAATCCCGTTAGGGTCTTCCTACGAATCCTCTTCGATCTCCTCTTCAGGGTCGGAAGCACCCGCCTGCATGTCATACAAAACATCATCACGCTCAGATTCACGATCAACCTCGGTTTTAGAGAAAGATTCATACTCATACTCATATGCCATGTTAACTTCATGATCTTCCTCAAAAGGATACTCATCCGCATCAAAATCGGGAGCCACACCATAGGGACAATCACCTCGATCCATTTGTTCAGTTTTCTCCCTTCTTGCAATTGCTCGAAGACGTTGCTTCTCCATAAAAGTTATGAGTTTGTTATCATCAACCCCCTTCTTCTCCAATTCCTCTTTGCGTCTTGCTTCTTCTTCAGCATTAATTGCAAAACAGAGATCTGGAGCATATTGACGAGTTTCCTTCAAACGATCGAGAGGCATACCTCGGATAAGTTTTTTGACTTTATTCAAAAACAAACTGATTTTTTACTGTACTTCTTGGGGAGAAGCCACCTTCATCCTTTTGCCTCTGCAACCTAGTTTCTTGCTCGAAGGATTAGAGCTATGCTTTTGATTAGGAAATGTCATGATCTTCCCAAAACATAAAATAACAAGAAAATTACTTCAACAAGAAAGAAAATAAGATTTATCAGAGGTTTTAGTGTATTAATCAACAAACTAACTTAATAGTATTATTGTTGCTGCCAAAAAGAAAATTACTTCGCTCCAGAAGAACAATGGTGAATGAAACTAGGGTTTTGATGGAATAATATTCTTAGTGTTATCAAGATATATATAATATGATAAGTGAGAAAAATTTGGAAACCCTAGTTCTATTGGATAATAAGATTACAATCAGAAAGTCCTAGGTTATCTAAGTTTGTGATTCAAAAAGAAGAGAAGAGAAGGATGTGCTTACCTTGTTCCTAGCCGGTGACGATATAAAAAAAAACAGAAGGTGAATTGACGCTACAAAAAAAGCATGAGTATATATAGGCGCTAAACTTGAAGAGTCCCTATCCAACAGGGAAACTTAGAAGAAGAAAAAAATAGCGTCAATCACCTTCCTTTTTGTCCGCGGCCACGCCTCCCTCTTGCCCACGCTAAAATTGATGCTCCTATCAGGAACAAATGCGTTTGCTATCCCAGGACAAACTCTATGTTAATGGGTGCATATCTCGATATTCAAGAAGCTAAGTATATCTTCTTCTGCTCTTAAAATTTAAATTATGCACATATAATTATTGAAAGCACAGTGTCATCATCTACTGCTTACTGCATAACATTACTATTCCTCACTAAGCAGGAGACTTAATGTAGATGGTGAGTTTTTGACAAGGGCTAGAATTATAAAATTACCCTCTTCCAAGCAGCGGGAATATAAAAGGATATGTGCGTACCTATGCGCATATGCCTAGCTGTATGACAAAATATAGAATATTGTATCTCTACTTATATTACATAAGCGAATTAAGAGTACAGATTCTCTTTAAATTCTAAACTGGCCTTGCAGCCTCTTCAATACTCATAATACTCATGCCATATCAATCTAGTCACAAGTCGCATAAATTCCACGGCTGAATTCCTTAAGTTGTCTCGAATGCGCATCGATATTCCAACAACATCTATCAAACTCGGGAATAGCTAATGCTTAAACCCCAAGATACATTCTAGCTTAACGCTTCATTCGCAACGAATGCTTCTCAAATTGCTCTTCTAAGCTCAAACATGCTATTTTAGTACTTTGCTTAATTATAAGCCACAAATTATGCGCCACCCCTCACGGACACGCCACAATCAAGAAGGAATTCCTCAAAAGATCCATTGATCCTCTGAGCTAGGATAACCCTATCCTTTTTTCTTATCAACGCCAAGTTAGCACCAACTATTTGGATTACCACCATATTGGCACTAGTTAGCCACCATAATGCTAAAAGCGCTAATCCTAGAACTAAAAGCGCTAACTTTCCTGGTGCTAACCCCAAACGCTTGAGAAGCGCCAACTAGCCTAACATGGCCATAATAGTACATCTCGGCCCGATGAAGCCTTAGCTAGCGTCTCACTACCTTAGAGCCTTAGCCTTAGCGCTAACAGTGCTAACCATAACCATAACGCTAAAAGTGCTAGTTCCCTTGACTGGCACACCTCGTCTAGCATGACCATTAGCCTAGCGTATCCTAGCTAATGCCCCTAGAGCCAACACAGGACCATGATCTGACGTGCTACTAACCTAGATGATGCGTCTCATGCGCAAGCACGTCCCTTACCTGATGCGTCCTCGAGTAACGGCTAAGCCGATGCATCCCTACCATGCCTAGCGCATCCCTGTTATCCTGATGCGTCGTAGCTCTCTAGCGCATCCCTGCTATCCTGATATGTCCTAGATCTCTAGCGCATCCCTGCTAGCATGATGCGTCCCTAGCGGCTGATACGTCCGTAGCTACTAGCTAGCATGTTTCTAGCTAACGCGTCCATACCTAGCGACTTAGCAACAAGCCCATTGGCGCTATCACTTTAGTGCTAACTGTACTTGACTCAATTGAAGTGCTAACTTTGAACCTCTTTGATACTAGCCTCCTATCCCTAGTATGATTAACATTTACTAAATTCCATGCATATTGGCCTTGCTCCTGGGATGTTAGCACATTACTCTTTTATATTGAAAGAGCTAGCACATTACTATTTGCGCTAAGTATCTAGTACTAGATTTGCTAGCTACTTCCCTCAAAAATACGTCATCCTTCTCAATATTGGTCCAATATAAAATCTTATATGAATTGAAGTAGGTCTCATTGCTTAAGAAGCCCTCTATAACATTTGTCCTCAAATGACTCTCAAACTTATGCTAAGTCACTTCTGAGCTAATACTTAGCCATTAAATGTGCCATGTTACTCCTAAGCAAGTACATGGCCACTGAACTTCCCAAACTCGACATTAATCAGTCTTATTATCAAACAAGTAAGTTGCACAACTTGCCTCACTGACTTAACAAGTCATTTGAATTGACTTGACTTGGCTCAATCAAAGCAATAATGGCTTATGACTCCACTATTTCCACGAGATATCAAATTCAACACATGGGGTTTCTCATTAGGGTATTGGTCTGGAGGTCTATGGCAATCATGTGTTGTGGCGCCACCTCCAAGAATAAAAAGGTAACAAGTAGTGGGCGTTTACAAAGAAGTTGACAGGATGAGGACTAGTGGTATGACAGGTCTTCCTTACTTTCCAGACACAACCCTGCTACAATCTCCACGATCATCACTTTTCCACCTCTCCCTAACTTCCACGAATTACGAGAAATCAATGTGTTTTCTTCGAACTATAAATAGATAGTTCTCATCCATTCAACAATAAGACAATCAATCAAGAGAAACAAAACATGCAAAATTAATGATTCCTCTCAGATGATCATTTCTTCTTCACACTACCTATCACACTGATATTTCTCAACCTTCTTTGCTTCCCTCCCCTAAGACCTACCCAATATTCTCCACCTTTGTGATTGAAGCAGGACGTGAACGGCCATTTCTTGGTTTAGGCTCGTCCTGTTCGATTTTGATCTCTCGAACCTACTTGAAAGTACGATTTTACCGTACATTTGTTTTCACCCTAAAGTACATAGAAACCTACGTCTTTAGAGGAAGAATATATCCGTAATTAGGATACAACGTGCCATTATTGAGATTCTAGATTATAAAGAATCCTCTATTTATAATAATGAATAAGGCTGGATTACTTAAAGTTCAAGCAATTGTTTTCTTGAAGACAAAGCAAGTTCGTGAACTAGTTTCCGAGTTTACGAATTACTTTGATCCCAAGCAAACTTAACTTCTCCATATAGATTGATTCCAAATAATGGAAACCATGCAAGCATATGAGAAGTTCACATTAAGTTACAAAAAAGAATGTAGACCCGCGTATTTTTCATTAAAGACCCATTCATAAAATTTAGCTCAAAATAGACCAAATAAGGTCGTGAACCATCAAGCAATATTGGAGTTCGGTAACACCCAAAAACATGCCAGTTTACGAATAGAAAAATCATTTTGCATAACGATAGGTGCATAATCTACATATTTTGAGTGTCAATTCCATACTTTTTTTAATTTATATTTATTTCATTTTACCTTGTATTACTCTTGTTTTCTATTTTGTTTCTCTTGCTTGGACGATTCAACCAAAAGAAGTGGAAATGGCTTTAAAGTTCTACAAGTGAAGAAAATTAAAGAAAAATCGAACTCATTCAAATCTAGGAATATCTTCTCATCATATTTTATATAATTTAAATAAAAATCCAACGCAAAAAGAATGAGGTCATTCCGTGTTCGTATGAAGAAGTTATGAGCAAAACCGTGAAACCAACTTGGATTTGGTTTCTGTTGGGCCTTATTGAGCCTGCGAGGGAAGAGAAAGAAGGGAAACGTTTTGGGCTTGCCTTTTACGTGAAAATTAGGTTTTTATTGGTTTTTGAGGAGGTTAAGCCGATAAGGATCAAAAGGAGGTGGAAGAGTTTAATGAGATTAGATTTTCTAATTGGATAGACATGAAGAGGTGGTTACCAAAGCCTATATAAAGGGGAGCCTAGATACAATATTCTACACAACTTCTCTGCAGAAAAGAGAGCAAATTTTGATTTACCCCTTTAATGGGGGGCACTAGGATATTTTCTCTTCTTCTTCTCCTTAATTATTTTCTTTTATATTTTCCATGGGTTTTAGTAAAGCTATGAGTAGTTGATTCTTCAATTGGTTAGAGATCTTATCGGAAGTTCTAAACATGGGAATTAATCTGATTGGTTAGTTTTAATTTTCATTATCTCTTTTATCGTTCATGTATTACTACGTATAACAATTATGTGATTGTGTTCATGTAATATGATTGGTTGTTTGGAATGTTAAAAAACATGAATTAAATATCCTTAATAATCTATCTATAGCTAATTAGGAATCTTAGGTAATTTTATGAAGAACTCTAATAACTAATAGTAATTTGTGATCACTAGCGGTGCGAATCGTGAAGGAAGTCACTAGTAAAGCTTGGCCTAGGTTCAATATGTCACGATTGTGCAATGTATTTCCTATGAATAGCTCGTCTCACAGATATTAATATTTTCCTCAAATTGAATCTCTTAGTGATTAACACTAGGTTATTTGGTAGAAAAGAATTCAAATATTAGCGATTGTAGTATATGTTGACATATGTAGGCGTAACGAAGTATTACACCGAGTGGGGATACTTTAGGGTTATTGATATGGAGAGAGAGTGGATGTCGATTATATTCGATTGATGAACATGTTCGGTGATGCAAGATGACATCTCTAACTAGTATTTTCTATTTCTGTTCACAGTTTTATTTACTTTGCTTTTAGTTTAGTTTAGTTTAGTTAAGTTAAGAAACTCAACAAACCCCTGGTTATGTAAGAAGTCGAAAGCAAACAACAATTCCCTGCTCTCTGTGAGAACGAATCCCTACTTGTTATTCTACTTGTTATAGTAGAAAATATAGAAAATATTTTGGTTAGTTGACAACCCATCAATCAACACAAAAATAAAAGGAGAAAGAGGATCTCCCTGGCGTAAAACTCTTGTGATCTTGAAAAATCCTTCGGACTTTCATTAACTAACAGTGAGACTCTATATGACTTTAAAATATTGTCAATTCAAGTACACCAATCTTTAGAAAAAACATATTCCTAAAAACTTCAAAGACGAACTGCCAACTAAGTGTATCAAAATCTTGAGTAATGTCAAAATTCAAACCAACATTCTCAAACTTTCTCTTCAGTTTTAGTTCAGTCACCATTTCAGACGCAAAGTTAATGTTCTCATGAATATTTATTCCTAAACCACTTGTTCTTCAAAAACCAATCTCTATAAAAATCTGCCAAATCTAGTAGAAAGAATCTTAATAAATATTTTAAAGAAAAAAATGTTGATACCGATAGGCCTACAGCTCTTCAAAGTATTTGCATATTTATCCTTTGGAGAAGCACAAGTAAACTTGAGATCAAACCATTAGGAGTAAATTTGTGTTTCCAACAAAAAACAAGAGAGTTAGTTAAATTAGATTGAATAATGTTTCAGCACTGCCTGTAGAGGATGCCATAGAAACCATTATGCCTAGACGTACTTTCAGCCCCCAAATCAAATACAACACTCTTAATTTCCTCTATAGTAGACACTACATCCATAGATTTATTTTCCTCTACTGTAATGGAATCATGTTCAACATTCGAACAGATCTTCAGAGACAACAATGTCCGTGTCATTAAATTTTTCATCATATTAGTGCACCAAATGATATCTGATCTTCTCAAAACTCTCAAGAACATTTCCAACATCATCACCAAGCTCAGAGATTGTGGTTTGGTTGTGCCTAATTAATGTTGTTATGGAAAAAACTTGTATTGTTGTCACCATCTTTAATCCATGTTTTTCTTTCCTTCTTCCTTAGCATAGTAGCAAGATGAATCTTGGCATGTTCAGCCTGATTCTTAGCAGTAGTAAGGTCATTAAACTTAGACTCATCTACATGACCATTATAAGAAATAACTTCTTAATTTTAAGGAGAATTTCAGCTTGCTTGAGCCTTAAATTGATATTTCCAAAAATATTTTGATTCCAATCCTTAATAATAACCTTCAACCTCTTTAACTTGCTCATGAAAACAAAAGCAGAAGAATCTGCAATGGGAAAATCCTAACACTCTTGCACTAGTCTCATGAAATCACTATGCTCAAACCACATCTTCTGGATACGTAAAAGATCCCTAATTCGTCTATGAGAAACTACAGAATATCCAATCAGAGGCGAGTGGCCCGAGACATCCCTAATCATGGCTTTGTACCTCCAATTCTGATAATTATCCAACCATTCTTCATTGATGAAAGCATGATCAAACTTTTTTCACAATTCTACCAGTCCCAGATTGCCTATTATCCCAAGTGAATTCCTTCCCCAAAACATCAGGTTCGGAGAGACTCTTTCCATGGACCCAAGAACAAAACTCGTTAATCACAGAAGATCAAAGGACATGCCTCCTCACTTCTCTTCCACTCTAAGAATGCAGTTAAAATCACCCATAACCAGCCAAGAAATTTGCTCATTACCCAAGTCAATTGTTCCCAAAGATATTTTTTTACTACTTGAATACCACTAGCATGAACAAAAGAAATAAAAACGCCTTCAAAATGAACAAAAATAATATGTTTTCTTTAACTAATCACTGCAGGTCTAGCATAATCCGAAAACCACATGATCGATAAATTATCCTTCATCCTATATCTTGCTTTACCATTACGTATAAAATTAATAAACATTCTTTTCAACCTCAAATCTTTGTTGAACCAAGGAGAGTAATACACTTTAGATTCAGCAATACATATAATATCATGTTTGTGGATACTTACCAACTCCCCGAACATTAACTTAGCTTTAACCCTTGCTAAGCCACATATGTTCCAAAAGAACATAGGCATTAAGAAACATCGGTTGTTGGTTTATTTTATTTTATTTAAAAAAAAAAAAGGTTTTCCTCGTATTATTGATAAAAATGTTTTAGAATTAAAAAGTGATTTATTACTAAAAACTGTTTTGTTACCTAATTTATTTTGATGGGACCAAAGGGTCACTAGCCTATATTGGGGGTGGAAATAACAAATCCACTTTTTACTTCTATGTGAATGAGAAACCTTTGGTTTGTCCCACATGGGATAAACCAAGGATGAATAAAATTTTCCTATTAAAGAAAAAGAAAATTTCATTTTCAACTCACCCCAGTCGCAGCTACTATCCTGACGACTTTTCCCCTCTTCTCGCTTTGTTTGCGCACGTAGTTTTATTTTTCTATAAATCTTATTCGGCTGTTAAGTTCGCAACGGGCCAACGAGTTTTTGCTAGCTGGGTTGGTATCAGGTGGTTTTATCCTGGATTCGATTTGTCCTCACTAGTGGTATAACAACACTCTTTCTAGAGGTGTACCCGACAAATATCGAGTTAAGGGCAGTCTGTTGAACATGCGACTCCATCTTCCTGTGTGTGTGTTTGTCTGAAGTTTGTTGTTGTTTTTTCTAACCCTTAACTATCTTCAAGCTTCTGTTTGGTTTGTTCATTGTTACAGGAATTTTCTCCAACATTCTTAACTCGATATTTGATTAAATTTGTAAATATTTGATTAAATTTGTAACAGTGGAAACGAGAAATAATTACGGAACCAGTCGCCCACTGTTTTACTTCGTTCTTTCTTCGGATCGATTCGATCAAAGAGACGATGATACCAACGAAATTATTAGCAGAATCGATTTCAACAAAGTGCCTAATGTCATCTGGTGCATGAATCCTCTTTGACGGAGATTGAAATTCATGAGGAAGTGATTTTACTGGAATTTTTTGTGATTTGGGAACTGGGATCATTACTGGGTAAGAAAAAGAAACGGGAGAATTCAATGGGGGAAAATCAAAGGAGCAGAGGGCATTTCCAGTTTCATTTATAAAAACTCCAAAAAGACAAGCTTAGGGATTTCAAAAAAAAATTGGGTCCAAGAGAAAAGACATCAATGGCAGGGCATCCAGTGAAAGGATTTTACTTCGATGTTGTTGTTGAACTTGATTTGTCTTCTGATGGTGATGCTATTGATTCTTCTGTTCAGAAGGCTTGGGATTCATTTGGAACAATTCTTGCATATTAGAGATGCTGTTGAGGATACATCTGTTGGTTCAATATTATTGGATGGGTTAATCAAGAAAAAAACAGAGAGGAATGATTTACTTGCAGTTGCAGAAGATGAGAACAACTTGAGAAGGTTGAGACCTTCCAATCTTTGAATTAGAAGTTGATATGAGAACAGGGAAGGAGACTCGATCGAAATTTCTGATTGGATTTCTCCTCTTCGCTTTGATAAGTTCTTCATCAATTGCCCTAATTTCAACTCAACCAGCAATTCCCAAAGAAATTTCGGATCTGGAAATATGGAATTAAAAACCCAAATTACCATCAGCTGTATACCATCTATTTAAATCTAAGTTTAAAACTTATACTTCAACTGTTGATATTGTTCTTGAATCCCTCGACAACGTCACTACCAAGCTTCTTATAAAGCTGCAGAGTGGAGCTTTTGTAGAAGCCGTGATAATGAGATGATTCTCGTTTGGGGATGTGACGGAGAAAGAAGGGGAGATGGAGTTTGTGGAAAAGGAAGATCGTTGACGGTGAGGGTAATCCGCTAGGGTGAAAAGAAAAATCTGTAAAAAGACCATTTTTCCCCTTCTCCATTCATATGGCTCACATGTTTGTCTAGAGGTTTCCTTTATCTCTACTATTTATGCCCAACAAAATTATAAGGGATGACTAAATGGACTTGGGCACTCAATTTGGATTGGGCTCGAATTTAAGGTCCTAGAAAGGTGGTCATCCGGGGCTCGTTTGTTTCCTTCGTCGGACAGAAGGTGTTCAATTCGTGTTTGATTGTGAATCTAGGTTATCTGCTTCTGGTGGTTTTCGGAGGCAATTTTCTTGGTCGTTAAATTGCGGAATTTTCGGAGGCAGTTTTCTTGGTCGTTCTAAAGGAAGCAACATAAACTGAATATGGACGAATCATATTATACAGGTACGATTTATTAATTATTATCATAATGTAATTATAATATATGAATCGTATGCATGATGTCTTGAAATTATTTAAAACGTTTTATTAGACTCAGATTAACAACCGTAGGTCACGTTTGATGAAACGTTGAGATGCACTAAAATTTATGCACTAAATTTAATGCATAAAATCAAGACAATTATTATACGCATAATAAAACGTAGTTATCATGCACTAAAATGAATTTACATAGAGCATGCGTAGGGTGTTGATTATTTGATTATAAATAAATCATATTCATATTATAATTAGAAAATATTTTATAGAAATCGTAAGGATTTTATTTATAGAGAAATAAATTAAAATAATGCTAATTGTTATGAAAAACAACAAGAACAAGTTTTTTGGTACAATGTCTGAAGTCATCTGGTAACCAATGTGAGAGACTGGTGGGTAGAATCTGGTGCTACCAAGCATGTCTGCGGAAAAACAAATGTGTTCACCTCCTATCAGAAGGTAGGGGAAGGAGAAAAGCTCTATATGGGTAACTCGTCCGCAGCACATGTTGCGGAAAAAGGCAAAGTTGGGTTGAAGCTCATTTTTTGGAAAAACTCTCACATTGAAGAAATTGTTCATGTTCCGGACATCTGTAAAATTCTTGTATCTTGTAGTATATTAGATGATAAGGGTTTTTATGAATCTGGGAAAAATAGTGTAACTCAGTGTAAAGAGCTATAAGACAGAGGATTTTTACAAATTAGATGTAACCTCAATTTAAATGAATAAAATTGATTCCTTTTATGTTTGTGTGTCATTGAATGTTTGACATGGCAGACATGGTCATGTTATTCAATGAAAAATTTGGCGAGCATAGGCTGCATTCCCAAATTTAATTTGGAAAGTAAACATAAAGGTTAAATATGCATAAAATCTAAATATGCTAAAATGTCTTATAAGAAAAATGTTTAGGAAAAATTCTGAACCCTTAGAATTAATCACTCAGACCTATTTGACTTGAACTCAGTTCAAACTAGAGGTGAAAATATAATCTATTAAGGAGATGATGAAGCCATGAATTAGTTCAGGACTACCTGCGAATTATGGGGGGAGACCGTCCTCTCAGCTGGCTATGTCCTGAACAAAGTACTTTTTAAAGGATCAGATAAATCTCCAAATGAATTACAAAAATGTAGACAACCCTATTTTGCATACTCTAAAAATGTGGGGGGTGCTTGGCTAAGGTTTCTATCCCTCCACATAAGAGGACAAAGATATGACCCAAAACTGTTAAATGTGTCTTCATAGGATATCCTGAACACATTACAGATTATAGGTTTAGGGTTGTAATTTATGATATTTCAGAAATTGGTATGAATACCATTATGGAATCTAGGGATGTTGTGTTCTTTGGAAAAATTGTTTCCTTTGAAATTTGAATCTCGCTTGATGTGTGTTGATCCCCTAGATGTCCCTTCTAATTGTCAGACAATACTTCTAGAGGAAGATGAAGTTGAGCCTACAAGAGGCAAAAGATTTAGAATAGAGAAATTTTTTAGAGCATGAAAAATTTGATCATGTAATGTTCTCTAGTGGATTTAAAATAAATGAATCTGAAAAGTATGTTTACACTAAACTTGTGAATGATACCTGTGTGATTGTATGCTTGTATGTTGATAATCTGATTATACTGGATACAACCATAGATGTAATTTATTCCACTAAGAACATGTTGAATGAGACTTTGACATGAAAGACTTAGGTCCTACAAATGTAATCTTAGGAATGAAAATTAGAAAGCAATCTGATGATTACAGTCTTAGTCAATCTCATTACGTTGAATCAATTCTTAGAAAATTTAACCAGTTTGACAGTAAACCTGCAAGTACCCCTTTTGACCCTTTTTGTAGACTCAGGAAGAACAAAGGTAATGGAGTTTCGCAACTTGAGTATTCACGTGTCATAGGAAGTATGATGTATTTAATGAACTGTACGAGACCAGACATTGCCTATGCTGTGAGTAGGTTAAGTAGGTATACTTGTAATCTGGGACAAGAGCATTGGAATGCACTTATCAGAGTGCTAAGGTATCTAAAATACACTTTAAACTTTTATTTGAGTTATGAGAGATACTCTGCAGTCCTTGAAGGATATTGTAATGCAAACTGGATAGCAGACTCAGAAGAGTCTAAGTCTACGAGTGGATACGTCTTCACTCTAGGTCGTGGATCAGTGTCTTGGAAGAGTTCCAAACAGAACTGTATCGCTCGTTCCACTATGGAAACGAGTTTATTGTGTTAGATAAAGCAGGAGAGGAAGCCGCTTGGCTAAGATGTTTTTTAGAAGACATTCCTCTCTGGCATAGGCCTGTGCCAGCTATATCTATACATTGCGATTGTCAAGATGCAATAGCTAATGCTAAAAGCAGCAACTATAATGGAAAATCCATTCATATTCGGAGAAGACACTTTTCTCTAAAACAACTAATCTCGAATGGCGTTATTTCTGTTGACTTTGTGATGTCTAAGGAGAATATCGCGGACCCTTTGACGAAAGGCTTGTCCAAGGAGAATGCATCGAGGGGAATGGGACTTAAGCTCATCAATTAAAACTTGCCATGAAGGATACTCAACCTTGTTGACTGGAGATCCCAAGATCAAGGTTTTGAATGAGACAACTAATTTCTGGAGGGTAAAAATTAAACACTATCAGAAAATTATTTTCTCTGTCCCTTCCCTATGGTGTAGACGTGATAGTGTGACTGCATGTGAGGATGACTTATAGTAAGTCTTAATAAGTTCTATAGTTTCAATTTAAGATTGAAATGGGGTGTAGCAGTTAACACTCTTGATAGAACTCACTTATGTGAATGAGGAAATGGGTCGCTTCCTATGAGAACTGAGCTGATTCTCTAGAGCATTCTGAGAAACTGGATACGTCCAGGGCCAAAACGGACACAACGTCGTGAACTTAACAGCACTCTTGAGAGATATATCGCGTAAGGAGCTATTGATGAATTACACCAAACGATGGCAGTTCAAGACATCGCGTTCACTGTCCATCAAGTAGTTCCGGTACTTCTCACTAAGCAAAGGTTCAATTCCATATGGTCACCTATTGCTTAAGAGGTATTTCTCGTTTTCCGGTTTTCTGATTTATCGCTTTCTTCATTCATGTGGGGGATTGTTAGAATTAAAAAGTGATTTATTACCAAAAATTATTTTGTTACCTAATTTATCTTGATGGGACCAAAGGGTCACTAGCTTATATTGGGGGTGGAAATAACAAATCCACTTTTCACTTCTATGTGAATGAGAAACCTTTGGTTTGTCCCACATGGGATAAACCAATGATGAAGTATATCTATTTACCACTAAAGTTGCTTCTAAGGGAAAAGTCTTGTGGATTGGATATGGACTAAAGGAATGGGCTAGTGGGCAAATTCACACATGTGCGGTGCTTCGCAACGAAGCACGCACGCGGGCCGCGGGCTGCGGAGCTTGTGTGTGCCTGCGTGTGTTTTTTACGTAAGCTGGCGTGAGCCGTCGTATGCCCGGCGTGTGCCCAGCGTGTGCCTATCAAGACTTAATGGTTTTTATTTTAAATTCCTATAATAAATAAAAAAAACTATTTTTTTATTTATGAGAATTTATGGGAATTAAATAAAAAGATTTTTCATAAATACAATTTAATTCCCTTCTCTAAAATTTTCCTATGAAAGAAAAAGAAAATTTCATTTTCAACTCACCCCAGTCGCAGCTACTATCCTGACGACTTTTCCCCTCTTCTCGCTTTGTTTGCGCACGTAGTTTTATTTTTCTATAAATCTTATTCGGATGTTAAGTTCGCAACGGGCCAACGAGTTTTTGCTAGATGGGTTGGTATCAGGTGGTTTTATCCTGGATTCGATTTGTCCTCACTAGTGGTATAGCAACACTTTTTCTAGAGGTGTACCCGACAAATATCGAGTTAAGGGCAGTCTGTTGAACATGCGACTCCATCTTCCTGTGTGTGTGTTTGTCTGAAGTCTGTTGTTGTTTTTTCTAACCCTTAACTATCTTCAAGCTTCTGTTTGGTTTCTTCATTGTTACAGAAATTTTCTCCAACAAAATGAACCATACTATCCATAGTTTGATTATATCTTGGTTCCAGTTCTGTAAATTTATATAAGTTAGAATTGTCATAAAATATTTCCTGACGAGACGTGTTTAATAACATACTTGTTATAAAACACTGCTAATTTAGATGCCCAAATTATGTTTGATCTCACAACTAAAGTAAAAGATTTAACTAGGAAATTGATATCAAATTTGGTGTTGTTGTGAAAGTCTCCACTGACTTTGTATCTTTGTTCTCTTGCCTTTCCGCACTTTGCTATAAACAACATAAGAGTAGGTTCCGAATCACTTCCGAAGGTGATGGTGTGTCCACTTTATTTTGTGGCCCATTTGAAAGCTGCATCGCCTGCCTTGGTTGATGGTTTATGAGCACCACCCTTACTCTTACTCTTTAACCTCGTAACAGATTTTATAATTTGCAGACCTTCTTCAATATCAGTATGAGTACCCGCTGCTTTAGAATCTGCAACAACTATAAATATTGATTTTATGGTTTTCCTCGCAAGACTAGCATCAGAATTGTATCCGTATTTCCTAGATTTTTCTCTCACAGTTTCCTCTACCTCACTAGGGGAATCTGCCAGCAATACGCCTTGTTTTTTTCTCAGCATCATCTACAACTTTACTTAGCATAACAACTTCTTTACTCAGAAGTTTCTGCTTCTCTTCTTGGGCCTTTTTAATTGCTATAACAACACAAACTCCCTCAGCTTCATTGTCACCTTTATCGGCCCGGCTGAATGATTTATTAGGCTTTAAATTTTCTGTATCAATTGTCTCGTTAACTTTGTCATTATCAGTCATCTCATCATCATCCTTAGTTTCATCTTTCAAGAGATCAAAACTATTTGGGATATTCGAATACTCCTTCGTATTAAGTTTCATGCCAACATCCTTATTCTTTCTACGATAAGTGATTCCTTAGGAAATCGTCTTAATGTAAGTAGCAAAATGATCATTTTCTTGAAAATAGTCACAGGATTGCGAACACCATCTTTAGAATTCATATCACCACTATCTCAACCTTTTAAATTGCCAGTAACAGTAGTATGTTGCATGTCACCCTCTTGAGAACCTCCATTAGTACTAGGAGCAGTAGTAGTACCAACTCCCGTAGTTGTTAGTTTCAGAATGGATTTAATACACTACAAGAAAAACGGGTTTAAGCGTCTAAAATCTTAGCAAGAGCCCGGAAAATTAGTCGCTTAAATAGTTTAAGCGTCTAAAATTGTAACTGCCCGAAATTTTGGTGGTCATTAACATGTGTCCACTAATATTTAGCAACGAAAAAATATACTTAATCGCTAGATCCTTTGTTCAAGTAATTTATAGCAACTAAAATAGTGATCATGTAGCTATTTACTTTGAGGCACCGACTAGTAGCAACAACAAAAAAAATTGGTTGGTCAAACCTCTCTCAGCAACTAAGTTTGAGCCACAACCAAATATGTTTAATTGCTAGATCCGTTTTTCAAGTAATTTATAGTAGCTAAAAGTTTATCATGTAGCTATTCAGTTTGGGCACCGTCTCTTAGCAACAACAAAATAAAAATTGGTTGCTCAAACCTCTCTCAGCAACTAAGTTTGAGCCACAACCAAATATGTTTAATTGCTAGATCCTTTGTTCAAGTAATTTATAACAACTAAAAAAGTGATCATGTAGCTATTTACTTTGAGGCACCGACTAGTAGCAACAACAAAATAAATTGGTTGCTCAAACCTCTCTCAGCAACTAAGTTTGAGCCACAACCAAATATATTTAATTGCTAGATCCGTTTTTCAAGTAATTTATAGCATCTACAAATTGATCATGTAGTTATTCATTTTGAGGCACCGACTCGTAGCAACAACAAAATAAATTAGTTGCTCAAACTTCTTCAAGCAACTAAATTTGAGCCACTACCAAATATGTTTAATTGTTATATCCTTTTTCCAAGTAATCTATGTAACATCTAAAAAGTGGTCATGTAGCTCTTTACTTTGAGCCACATACTCGTAGCAACAGAAAATTAATTGGTTGCTCAAACAGGGGTCAGCAACTAAGTTTAAGCCACCACCACCATTTTAAAAAAGAAATCAATTTTTGAAGTAGAAATTTCAGATCTTAATATTAATCCAATAGTGTTAGAAGAGTTGTTTTCATCCTTTGTTGCTTTCCTGAGTTCAACACCAAAGCTTGCATATTATTGTTGCTTTGGGTTTCAGGATGATTAAAAGAGGAAAAAAAACAAAAGAAAATAATATGGACTTAACGTGAATCGAACATACAACCTTCTGATCTAGATTCAAACACGCTCCCATTGCGCCACAGATCCTATAGTTGACAATGTACCTCACATAAACGAATTACTTCAACCTTGTAACTACAACAATTACAAATTTAACATTTACAATCATCCATGAGAAGAAAAGAGAAGGATCCATTTACATGGTTAGAATGACATTATATTGAAATTTTAGTACCATTTTTCGTATAAAATCCAAACGCAAGTGAATTTTAAGCTAACAATTCGTAGGCAAAAGAATATGTGTGGAATCATCTTCACACAAATCTATACAAGCAAGGGCAATTTTAGACCAACGTTAACAGAAATGTTGTTTGCCGAATATGATTTTGAACTGCTCTAATTAGAATGTTCTAAAGGGTTGAGCATACTCAATCCTTGTTATGCTTTCCTGCAAAAAATGCAGGTTGTGAAGGAGATGCTAGAGTGATTGAGTAGCTAATGACCATCAAAACAACAGAAGACATGGTGGGTCTATCTTCGATATTATCTTGCACACATAACAATCCAATATGTATACTTCTGATCACTTCATTTATTGAAGTTCTTCGTGATAAAATTGGATCCATCAGCTCCAAGGGTGTACCTTCTCTTCAATTTTTCCATGCCTGCATTTAGGAAATGTGAAGAGGTTAGTTGCATATTGACAGGGGTATTTCATCAATGACAGGTTCCTACTTACCATGCTAGGTGTGGTCAACCACTATCCATAACAACAACACCTAAGCATCCAACATGCATTTGGAACTTTAGGGAGTTATTTTAGTAGTTGCTGGTTTCCCACTGCCGCCATTTCTAATCTATGGCTACAAAACACCTAGATCAACCACCAAAACATCAATGACCCCAAATATCACATATATTTAGAGCATTATACATTGTTAGCCTACACTTAGTTTATAATTGACGTCAGATGCATTGAAAGCAGATTTTGACGAAGTAATGTGCAGCCTAATGGGACTGTTGACCAAATCATAACAAAGTCTGAGGCTCGGCTATGTGTCTGAATACTGGTCTAGAACCACTGAACGTATTTAGAAAAAATAAGCTATGAAGTAAAAATCAAGATGATAACTTGAATCCTAAAGTTAAGGAACTAACACAAACAGAACCCGAAGGGTAGTTGCATACCTTGTAAGCTTGAAATGGTGTAAGTACATATAGCTTGCATCTCCAGCTCTTCTTCTTTTGGATACGGAGTAGAAGAAGTTCCGACTTCTGCCTTTGGATGGAAAGGGTGCCATAAGAAAGCTACAATGCAAATCAACTTATTAAAAGATATAGCTACACTGGCTATTAGCATGAATCAAGTCTAAGTACAAATGGGGCTCTAGGTAATGATGAAGAGGGGCTTTTAGGCAAAGAACTTATCATTTATCATTGAGCTTTTTTCTGCTTCTGTAGACAATTTTCACTCCACAGCTTCCAAGTTTCTTATCTTCCGATAATTTTTCTACAATAGCACCTATGTGGTATTAGTAAACATAACAAGAGCGTACATAAGACACAAACCTGGGGAACTTTAAATTACTGCGAGTTTCTTTTTCACTCTACATGAAAGAAAAAGGAAAAGAGATGAGATACCTGCATTTCTGCAGTATATATTGCAAGGTGCCAACTATGAACTATCAACAGTGAAAACATTGTCGAGGTTAGAGAATCAACTTCCACAGAAGCTGGACAGTATAAATTTAACATACCCATGACTACTCCCTCAAAATATTGACTTAGCATCAGAACTCCATGCAACACTTAGAACATGCCCTGCAATGAAGAAATAAAATAAGAAAATCTCAATGGACAGTATAAATTTGAATGCATCCATCGTTGTACTGATTTTGACAGACATCTGTTTTATTTCATGATTATAATACTTAACAACTAAGTGTAGACCCGAGCGTTCAAAATTTGGATCAGCAAAACTAGACAACAGGAATCCAAACTGGAGAACAATAACTAAGAAGTAAGTTCCAGATCGAATTACAATGAACACAAAAGAAAAGATAAACTCCAATTGTCCGTGCCCAAAGATGATAGATTTATATTTATATATCATTACCTTCCCATCAACAACTGCTTTCCTAATTATAACTACACAAACACAACTTTAAAAAAGATCAACAGAACATGCCGGATTCATAACCAAAATCCACAAAATAATATCCACGCCACATTCCTCACCCAAAATCTGGAAAAACATTCACATGTCGGGTTTCCGATGTTCCTACTCCTTCGTTTCCATAAAGGCAGCCTTCTCTTCATACTTCACTCCAACAACAAACCTGATGCTAACCTGCACAATATCACCATGCAGATACGCAAATCAAGTTCATGAATATCATCGCCATCAGAATTGACTACCCCAGTTTACATACACCTCAACCCAAGCAATACTTGTTTCAGATCATAAGCAGCGTATTCATTAAACTCTAGTGGACTGTCTTTGTGCTCAGAAAGAACCAATGGACCGCAAGGTACAATTTGATAGCATTTAAGTCATATATCATCGCCAATTAGACTCTAGTATACATATCTAAGTACTGATTCAATTAGACCAGAATCTAAGTGCCAATTAACAACAGTACTGTATTTTGAGCTAATAAAATCAAAATTATTAAAGAACCCAAAATGAGAAAAATATGGAAAATTGTAGGAAATGAAAATTTTGGTACCTTAGGGTTTACGATGGTTGCATTCTGACGGGTTAATTACAGTCCATCTCGTCGTTAGACTCTTCAAATTCCATCAAATCATCGCCATCACTAGTAGTATAGACACTTTCAATATCAGCAGCATCTAGATCGACAACAGTCGCACGACCTTGTTCTGGCGCAACATAATTGATGGTTTCATCAGGAACATCAGTCCTACCCCAAAGAAAATTATAGTCATCATCCTGCTGCGGTTCACGTTGGACATCTTCCATTGAATAAGTCGAGTACAAATCCTGGGATGCTTCACTCGGACTCATATCTGTATTAATATCACGCACCGGCATATCATAATAGTTTCGCGGTTTTAGTTTTATCACGGTTTGCCATTGGGACCCATTTTCTTCGTTCACATACATTACCTGTGATACTTGAGATGGTAACACATATGGTTCATCTTGCCAAGAACTTATGGTTTTATTAACAGCCGTAACAACCCTATTACAATCTTTCCTGCATCCCCTATCACTATCTACATCCCGCCATTCACATTTGAAAAGAACAACACGGAAGCTACCCACATACCTCAGCTCTACAATATCTGTTAGCACTCCAAAATAATCCTTCTCGATGGTTACACATACTCCAGCGTTTTGTGTAGCTCTTCGATGCTCCCAACGTTTTGTATGAAAGCGGTACCCGTTGACTGTATAAATGTTGAAAGCCAAAGCTTCTTGACAAGGACCTCCAACCAATGATAATAGTTCTTCAGACACCTGACCGGTCTCTTTGTGCAGTTGGGTAATCTGTTCATTACAAAAAAAATCTCACCAAAGTCAGAAATTTGATTGTGTAGCGAAATAAACATGTTAATAGTATTGAATTGAGACTCACTTTCCGCTCAAACCATCTAGGAAATTCTTCAGTGTGTTTTTTATGTGCATTTCTAGTTCCTTCAAGCATAGATTTATGTTCACTGTATATAATATCGTAAAAAAATTATTCAAATCACATGTGCATGAGAACATTCTCAGATTCTAGCATTTTTAGAACTGTACATAAGGAAAAATAGCAAGTAAAAAACACGTACTCCTCATATTGGTGCACTTCATCACAATTCTTGAGAACATCGAATTTCATTTTGTGGAAATATTCCTTTGAAATTGACGCCACATGCTTCTTACCTTGAAATACACCGGCTTGTCTAAAAACAGACAACTTATTAACTGCTGATTGAAATCGAGTGTTATCCTCATTTCTACTAAGTTGATTAAACTGCGTAGGTACACTATTCAAATGGCGCTCAACAAAAACGAGAGCTTCTTCTATTATTTTCCCTTCCGCCATCGAGCCTTCGGGATGGGCTTTATTCCGCACATATCTATTTAACTTCCGCAAGTACCTGATACATAGCATAGAGAGAACTGTATGTGTTCACAGACATACACAGATCACAGAATTGCAACTGCGACTAGTATGTGTTCAGAAATAAGGTAAACTTTCTAAGGAAAATGACAATGATAATTCGTACCTCTCAATCGGATACATCCAACGATACTGAACTGGACCACCAACCTTTGCTTGTTCTGGTAGATGAATGGGAAAGTGCATCATCACGACAAAAAAAAAATGGGGGGAATATCTTTTATAACTTGCACAATGTGATTGCAATATTGTCTTGCAGTGCCTCTAAATCAGCCATATTAAGGACCGTAGCACACAACACTTTGAAAAACAAACATAACTCAATCACTTCTTCACACACATCATCTGGCAAATTTCCACGAATTGCTATCGGCAACAAATGTTCCAATAGAACATGGCAATCGTGACTTTTTAGACCTATAAGCCTCCGCTCTTTAAGGTTCACACAACGAGAAATGTTAGATGCATACCCGTCTGGAACCTTAATATCCTTCAAAAGTCTACAAAATGAATCCTTCTCAGTATTCGACATCACGTATGAGGCGTTTGGCACCTTATATTTATCCTCTATTCCCGTCGCCCATAAGTCCTTCCGTATACCCAGCCTCTGTAGGTCAAATCGGGATTTTATATTGTCTTTTGTCTTCCCATTGACCTTCAATATAGTCCCCATCAGAATGTCACAAACATTCTTCTCGATATGCATCACATAAAGACTATGGAACAATAAAATCGAGCTCATGTAAGGTAATTCCAGCTGGAAAATGCTTATCTTCTTCCAATTGTGATCAAAGGGTATCTTTTCTAATATCTTTTGTTGATTGCCATTCTTACCAAACTCAACTTGCTCTAACTGATTCAATTGCTCAAGTATTTCAGCCCCCTTTAATATCTTTGGTGTTGGCGATTCTCTTTTTCTCCATTGAAGGCCGCCCTGTGATTGCGCCATTTATGATCCATTGGCAAGAAACGGCGGTGAAACATGTAACACCACTTACCTACAAATCACATTTCGACAAAGTTATAAGAGTTTGGCATAAAAGGAAAGCAATCCAAAATAAGTACAAGTTTAGCTCTTACCTCCGTTGCTTAACCGAAGTGAACATGTGTCACTATTGCAGCACGGACATGCATATTGTCCCTTGGTACTCCATCCAGAAAGCATGGCTAGGGCAGGGAAATCGCTAATAGTACCCAGTAATGATGCACGACATACAAAGAAATCTTTCTTTGAAGCATCATAAATAAGAATACCAGACTCCCATAAATCCTTCAACTCCTCTATTAATAATTCCAGATACACATCAATATCATTTCCTGGTGACTTGGGTCCTGAAATTATCATAGACAAAAGGAAATTGGAATCTTTCATACACATCCATGGTGGGAAGTTGTTGTTGATTAAAAAAACTGGCCATGTACTACGAGGATTTGTCATATTTCCAAAAGGATTCATCCAGTCAGTTGCTAATGTAAGTCTCAGATTGCGAGCCTCGGATGCAAATATTGGGTGCATCTCATCAAAGGTCTTCCAGTTTTCAGAATCGGCTGGGTGCCTTAAAATTCCATCATCAAATACTTTCTTTTTCATGCCATATCATTTGAGAAGCGGTCTTAGGACACATAAACCACCTCTTAATTCTGGCCTTTAAAGGAAAATATCGTACTATCTTTTCAGCAAGTTTCTTCTTAGGTTTTCTTTTCACACTAATAAATGACTCATCGTCTACCCGCAACCCATCATTTTTCCATCTGGAAGTATCACACACCGGGCACTTATCCAACAGTGAATAGTCTTTCCTAAACAATATGCAATCGTTTGGGCAAGCATCAATCTTTTCGTAGGTAATACCCAAGTCCCTTATGGTTTTTAGAGCCTCATAACAGTTCTTCAGTATTAGGGAAGTTGGAAATGCCTTGATCAGAAGAATCAACAGCTCGTCAAACCATTTGTTAGCCAATCCACCACGGGTCTTAATACGAAGTATGTGCACAGTAAATGATAACCTTGAATAGTTCTTACAATGTGGATAAAGGGGTTCCTCGGCCTCCTCCAATAACCGGTAAAACTCTGCAGCATCGGAGTTCGAAGCTTCTCCCATACCACCTAGCAACTCATCCCAATCGTCGTTTTCCGGCAAGTTATCTTCAACTGTTCTACTAGTACCCAAAGGTTCCCTTACCTCTGCCTCCCCATGATATATCCAGTTAGTATATCCTTGAGTGAACCCCTGACGCAATATATGTACATGGACGTCATCTCGAGAACGGTATAAATTGTTACTGCATTTCACTCACGGACAAAGAATTGATTCCATCCCAGGTTGTATATGCTCAAACGCAAATTCTAGGAATTTTATGACTCCTCGCGGAACGCCTCCTCTTTCCTATGCTTTTTAATCCAACTCTTATCCATCGATGCTATAATATCTGTATCGAACACACATAATTAGTAAAATTCTTAAGCATTCTGCGCTGTTAATATAATTAATATATTTGTATTCTGTTAACATAACAAACCATCATTTTAGTGGATGGCCTCTTAATGCATTATGACAGGAAGAAGATCTTGTCATTATGTTGGAATCATTTGTGTAACAGAAAAAAAGGAATAATTCATTGAAACGGTTTGTGTGCGGCCATAGTAATAGTTTTCCTTAGCAACATGAGGGTTTGCAATAGCACAGTGCTAAATATTCTTAGAAAGATTCACTGCAGCATTGAACATAGTCTTAGAAAGATTTCATTGTTAAGGATGTAAAAGTACTGCAATTGTGGGCTCAACAAACAGAGATGCATGATTGTGTGATGTGTGACTAATATTGAGCTGCAAGATGGCTAATAAGAATAACCAACATCCGAAAATACCATGACATGTTGAATCTAAACACTCTATGGATCATTGTCAACACAAAAACAAATATTCAAGTGCTGGATCATGAAATCAATAGGACACCACTAACACTACTTCTGGAAGAAAACTGCAATCTAATTAATAGTTACATGCCACTATACTAGTGAATAAACCAGGACAAAACCCAGAGTTCAACAACATACATTGATTACATGTGATTCTCAGCATCAACTCCTCTATAATTAGCAAGAAAGAAGTAACGGTAATTTATTTTATGTCAGACTAATTCCTAAATCCCCAATATCATACCAAAACCTAATTCCTAAATCCCCAATTTCATACCAAAACATAATGTGTAACACCCAAAACCTACTTCCTAAATCCCCAAATTCATACCAAAAAAATAAAACCCTATTTAGCAAATTAATCAAAGTACACAGAGTTTCATCAAATACCACAAAACTTAAAAACCTACCGATGGTGGAGAAACATCAGATTCTGTGGAACACGGTTTAAGTCCAACTGAATGCAGTACCGATCGTGGAGAAAGCATCAGTAAGAGAAGTTGATGAGAATTAATGTGCGGTTAATGTTTGGGTTTAGCTAATTTTTTGTCTGCAACTTGGACACTTGAAAGTTAGTGAAGTTAATGTTTGGATCCATCAATGGAACCCTGTTTTTAATATTGTCGGTGAACCCTGTTTTTAATGTTTCAGTGGAACCCTGTTTTCATGTGTTTTAGTGGAACCCTGTGTGGAACCCTTTCTTTTTTATGTTTTAGTGGAACCCTGTTTCAGTGAAACCCTGTTTGTGTGTTAGTTTCCATCAATGAAAATCTTTAAAAGTTTATGTGTGTTATAAATCATTTAGTCCACAATTTATTTTTTAAAGTGTGGGGTAACATGTGTATTTTATAAAACGAACTCTGAACCTTTAATCCTGAAATCTCTACCATTAATAACCTTATTCCCTAAGTCGGATCTTCATCGGTACTCCGAACCCTGAACTCCAAAATATGTCTTAATAACCTCATCCCCTAAGTCGGATCTTCACGGAACCCCGAACTCGTTAAACTTATCGGACACGCAAAATGGGATGTCTCATGTGTGCAAAAACTTAAGAGTCGCAACATTAACTCTAAACTACGAGACATCAAGCTTTGCGTCCCAATTCCTTTCAATTGGGATGATCATATATTTTTTGTTATTAGATAAAGCTTAACTTTATACAAGAAATTAAGCTACATCTCAATTCCTTTTAATTGAACATCTGTTGGGGTTCAACCCAAATCATCAAGTCATTACTTATAAACAAATGACAAACTAAGAATCCTAGTTACAATAGACTACTTGTTAGTGGTGCTGGAACGAATGATTTTTTACTAAGCTTTTGTATAGAGCTTCAAGTCTAAAACAATATTTGATTGATTAATGTGAACCATTTTGATTTTAGGAAATATGATTTTCTTCATGAACAATATGATGAATAACAAATATTGGTGATATACTCATACCGGATTCATGTTGTATACCAATTATGAATT
The DNA here is from genome assembly GCA_023531435.1 of Papaver californicum. Classification (NCBI taxonomy): domain Eukaryota; kingdom Viridiplantae; phylum Streptophyta; class Magnoliopsida; order Ranunculales; family Papaveraceae; genus Papaver; species Papaver californicum. The sequence continues at coordinate 7,547,934 of JAJJMC010008370.1, read as the reverse complement.
TGTTGTAACTTGTACTCAAAATATCACAGCCTTTCCTGAGAACACACTAATAATCCATAACAAAAAAGTTATTGTTTGTTCCAATGGTTTCCTTAGTTTGTTGCATAATATAGTTGCATTGAAACTGTGTTGTTTGCATAAACTAATTCTATTACCATTACTAATCTATTTTATGTATGCAGGTTATAAATTGTGATTATGACTTAACAGTTAGTCCGAGATTTCACCGATAATCTCCCCGAGATATCGTTGTCAAGGTGTCAAGGTCCCGGCCGCGACGAGACCGAGATCCGAGATTGACTACATTGCTAACACACACAATGAAAAAAAAAAACATTTTTGATGAATCCTAATTTCCAAAGTCGTTATGTTACGATAGAAATATCCGTTTCCGACATTCAAAATCCGTTATTCACCTTTTAAATTTTCTTTTTAGTAACATGGTAACTAACACATGTACACAATGGTAACTAACACATACAATGGTAACTAAAACATGTACACAATGGTAACTAACACATACAATGGTAACTAACACAAAATTGTAACTAACACAAAATCCGTATGACCATCCAACATCAACTCTGGACCATCAAAATATTTTCACGATCCGTATGAGGCACCATCACCACCGTTAATTGTTTTTTATCAAAACCCTAAACAAAATTTCCTCTTTCATTTTCGGTATTTGCTTTTCTCTCTCCACCAATTTGAGGCGCCTCTTGCGAAAACTAGGGTTCCATATTCGACATCATCATCACCACCATCACCGTCGAATCTGAATCATTCAACACCATCACGACCACCTGCTCACTCGGTAAGGTCTCTCTCTGATGTTACTGTTCTCATTATGTTTTGTTTTTCTGATTCATTTCTACATTGTCGTTATTGTCTGTTCAAAACAGGGTTCTTCATTATAACAGCATATCATTCGTTTAATTCATTACTGCTTGTTTCATGATATTGTTGAGTTATAATTAGTGGGTTTAGGTTAGTGTTTGTGGATCTGATATTTG
>JAJJMC010008370.1:7498469-7546908 GCA_023531435.1 Papaver californicum | reverse complement strand
TTAGTGTTTGTGGATCTGATATTTGATGAATGTTTTGGTTAGTGTTTGTGGAAGAAATCTATTAGTCTTGTTCATAAATGTTTGCATTCATTGTCATTCTTTTGTATTGAAGTTAGTTGCTAACTCTTAATACTGTAATATAACTGGGTACATTATGTGTAGTGGACTTTATTTGTATTCGTTGTTATCTTACTTAGGGAGTGAAAGTGAAACTATCTCATTATGTGTAGTAGACGTTATTGGCATTATCTTACTTAGGGAGTGAAAGTGAGAATGTCTCATTATGTGTAGTAGACGTTATTTGAATTATCTTACTTTTTATGTTCCAGTGAGACTGTCTCATTATGTGTAATAGACGTTATTTGCATATATTGTCATTTATTGGTCATTTAAGTTTGTTGCTAACTGTGAATACTTAATAAACAAATGAAATGAATACTTCTGACAAAGATCTGACTTCTTAGTAAGGTCTGACTTCCAATTCAACTTGCTTCTAATTATCATACCTAACAGTTCAGGTTTTTCATTTTCAGAAATGGCTAGAGTGAGAGGCGCTCTTATAAAGCAAGTTCCACGGAGTGATCCGATGACCACTCGACAAAGGGGGCCGGTTCACAAGAGTGATACGAGGGTCACTCGACAAGGAGGGTCGGTTCACATGAAATTTGTAAAAGGTAACAATATTCCTCTCCCTTATTTTGTTTATTTATTTATTTCATTTGTTTTTCATGTATTAACTGTTTTGTTTACGGGTTACTGCAGAGAAGGGTGGTACTTCTACAAATGTATTAAAGTCCAGAAAGCGATCTGTTGCAGCTTTAACAACTCCTCAAAGGTCGTTAAAGAGAACAAATCCAGCCATAAGTCCTCCATTACAAACATTCATTCCAGAAAAGGCAAAAAGCTCAACACAAGCACAACGGTCATTATCATGGGATGTTGAACCTGTAACGGGTGGCAGTCAACGATCTATTTTGCGACAACCTTTCTATCCACCACGTAATGATGTTGAAAACAATGGGAGTCAAAATTCTGTTTCTAGGCACTTCCCTACTCCAATGTGTGATGAAGTTGGAAATCGCCTCAACCAACGGTCTGCTTCAGCTTCTAATCTCTCACATGGTCAGCGCAGCAATTCCCGTGTGTCTCCTCGACGACATTCCCAGCAGTCTTATAAAGAACTTGAGTCAACCCCGATCAGGAGTCCTCGAAGAAAAACTTTGTTGGCTCGTAGTCAACTTGAATCGACACCTCGTAGGAGTCCTCGGTTGTGTCGTCCACATCAAACTCATGAGGTGGATGAACCTGTCCATGTTTCACCACAAGTAGACCATCGTGGTTGTTCGCAAGAAGCCACTAATTCTCCTCAGGATGCTGATTCTTCCCAACCACTTCGTAAAAGTAAATTTTTTTAACTAAACTCTATTTCTTTCACAATTGATTTCCTACTAACTGGTCATTGTTTCTACTGATTTCCTTTTATTACACAGAGAATACTAGGGGTATTACCACTCTGCCTAATGTTGCACTCAGAGATATTGGTGAGGATAAATTGAAAGTGGAAGTTTCTAAGCACGGCTTGGTGGGTACATTCGCCCTTGAATGTATTCTAGCAATAGGTATGTGGGTGCGCCAGAGTGACAATTTCCCTTTGACTGTGCGTCTGTTTAGAGACATGCCTGAAGAAAAGATAGCAAAAGTATCTAAACTTGTCAGGGTACGTAAAACTTAATTCATCTTTCTATTTATTTTCTTTAGTTTCATGAATGTTTTTAATCAATGGTAATTGTATAACATATTTATTTTTTGTTATAGGATTACTATATCTTAGTACCTGATGATGCATTCGCTGAAAAGACTATTAGAACAAAGATGAGGTTGGCTTATGTGAGATATCGCTCTGAGTTGGCTAAGCATTATCGCTCGTTTGATAGTCGTGAAGAAGCTTTGCTGCATCCATCCCCTAGAATTCGCAATTTGGAGGATTGGACATATATGTGTGACTTCTTCAACACGGATGTTGCGTTCAAGGTATGTTAATTTGCTGGTCATCTCTTTTTGCAATGTATTTTAATGATTTGACATCTTAGATAATAAATTTATGTTGAACATTTAACATGGAGCCGTGGTCTCCAGATATTTGTTAGAGTGTCTTCTAACTTGCATTTTTCATATTTAATTGGTAGGCTGCATCAGAAAAATCAAGGTCTGCGCGGAGGCACAAGCTCTGAACCATACAAATGGTACGCAGAGTTTTGCTAGGAAAGCGCATGAGAGGGTAAATCTTAAATTTTTTATTGTTGTATTTTGGATGTTCTTTATGTCTTAAATACTTTAAGTGTGGTACACTAACAACCTTTATATCATTAGGCACGTAAAAATCTCCCGACTGATCGACTTAGCATGTTCATGGTGACACACAAAGCAAGCAAGCTTGCTAAAGTGTGTCAAGACTGGCAGGTACAAATTTCCTTCATAATAGCTAATGGTTTAAATGCCTGAACCATAACAGTTAATGCCTGCATAATAGCTAATGGTTTAAATGTGTTATATATGCATTTCTTAATGTTTGTACGAATTTTGCTACCGTGTGAAATATTCATCAGCCCTGGTACTACATATTAGAAGAAGCATGTCTTTTTTTCCTGTTTTGTTTTCATTTCAATTAGCATGTCTTTTTTTCCTCCCCTACACTGTACCGTAATATGACACTACATGTAGACTATTATGTAGCATGTCATTTCAATTAGCATGTCTTCAGTGATTCTATGGTGTTAATGTATGAAACCTTGTGTTGGATTGTAATTTGAATGATTTGTCTGTGTATACTGTGTGATTTCTTGTGGTTAGTTTAATTTGTGTTTGTCAAATTATGAAGAAGTTTGTTACTGAGGAATTGCATGATCTACATATTGAAATATTTTTCAACTTGATGCGTTCATTTCTTTTATGATGAATTGATGTTGTTTGCTTATCGAATAACGGAATAGTCTACATGTGAATAGAAAGACACGGAATAGGGCTCACCTTGATTATTATTACTGGTTATTAGCAGGTTTATGTACTTTTGCGCTTGGTGTTCATATATCAGTTTCTAGGTGTTACTTATAGCTGTACTTGTTTCATAACATGGCTTGCACACCAAAATATATTATCATTCGGAAATATTTTGTAACTGGGATCATTTTGTTTGCTAGCTACTTTCACTGCTCTCATATGCTTTAAAAGATGTAATCCTTGAAGATCTTAAATGCATTTCCTGAATCCCACTCTTTTGGTAGTATCAACAATAGGACCAGTACTGGTATTGACTGTGGTTTAAATACTATATAGTTGTAAATACAATAGGAGCATTTCCTAAATCCCACTCTGAGGACCTATGGCTATTAGCAAACAATACTAGCCACAGTACTGAAATTGAATGTGGTGTAAATACTATATAGTTGCTTGACTTGCTTCTAGTATTGTATTTCAAACACTTATGTTAACATCTTGACCATATATTATAGTTGCTTGACTTTCTTCCAATATTGCTTCTAGTTTAAAACATTACATAATGCTTAAGAATTCTACTAACTGTCTGTGTGTAATGTGTGATTTCATGTGGTTAGTTTAGTTTGTGTTTGTCAACTTCATGCGTTCATTTCTTTTATGTAATGTGTGAATTCTACTAACTGTTTGTGTGTAATGCGTGTAATGGTTGAGTTATTTTACTAACTGTCTGTGTGTAATGCTTGAATTAATTTACTAACTGTCTGTGTAAATTCTACTAACTGTCTATGTGTAATGCTTGAGTTATTTTTCAACTTCATGCGTTCATTTCTTTTATGATGAATTGATGTTGTTTGCTTATCGAATAACCGAATAGTCTACATGTGAATAGAAAGACATGGATATGAGCTTGGTCTGTTGTTTGAAGGGGGAAGTGCATTTAATAACAATGCTTCATTTAAGTATTATGGGTGTAATATATTTTTTAAGCAGCCTTGTCATCTCCATGTCATTAAGTGCACTATTAAAATGTGCTGGTGGTAGGTGTAAACTAATCGGTTGCCTGTTTTTTTATAATATTTATGCAGTCTGAAATGAACCGGCTGAGTGAAAAGTTCGTCTAGGCGAAGTGAACTATACTCCCGAAGAAATATATTCAAAGGTTGTTGATCCCCGTCGCTATGGGGCCAAGCGTCCTCGTAAGTCAAAAGTCGCTTCCGGCAGCTTCACCTTATACGAAAGAAATGAAGCCCAACTCGCTGCTCTCAAAAAACAGCTTGACTTGGAAAAGAAGAAAAGGATTAAGTTGGAACGGAGAGAGCGTGATATAAGAGAGTATATGAACGAGGCTTTGAAGAAGATGTGATTTCAACCTATGCCAGATTTTTTGGAGGATGATTCACTAGATGAGCATGAAGATGAGGAAGATGGAGGTGCTGATGATGATCATGATGTGCAGGCAGATGGAGGTGTTGATGAAAATCAAGAGAATGATTTGTATGCGGAGGATGCTTATGACAATCAAGAGAAGGAGGATGCTGATGACAATCAAGACAAGGATTTGTATGTGGAGGATGACTCGGACTAACGTAGCTTGAAGTCCCTTTTATTTTGGTGAACAATGGATGTGCGCAGTTTTTTTTGAAGCAACAACCAGGTATAATGCTGACTTTTTTAACTTGCACAATGTGATTTACAATGTATGTGCAGTCAACAAACAGGTATACTGCTGACTATTTTTTGGTGTACATGTCAACAAGACTTATACTGCTGACTTTTTTTGGTGTACAAAGTATGTGCAGTATATGTTTTTTGTTCTTTTGGGAAGTGAAAATAGACATTATGATGATACAAGAACCATCAACTTTGTATGTATTTTGGTTCTTGTTGGGTATGTGTATGAAACAATATTGGGTTATGCTTTTTGGTGGGATACTCAAATGAAATATATATATTTGTAATTATATAATCTTCTTAATTAGATGTTTTCATTTTAATTATATAAATCTTAGTTATAACTTTTTTTAATTGTAATTAGATTTTCGGATTATTTAAATCAAATGAGCAAAAAAATTGAGTAGCTTAAATACTCCAGCAACCATCTTTAAGCCAATTAAAATTTGAATTCTAAAATAATTTGGTAGCTTAAAAATTTAAACAATCAACTTGAGTAAAAACTTTGATACCTTAAAAGTTTAAGCAACCAACTTCAGGACAATCAAAAGTAAAAATCGCTTGTAGCAAACAAAATCATTTGATCGCTTAAAATTTTAACCAAGTAAAATCAGGTTTAGTTGTTCCATGTATCTTCCAACTAGGTAGTTTAATAGCTCCTAAGTCACAAGTTGCTTCTAGAGAGTAAAAAATTTTGTACCTCAAAAGCTTGAGCAACCAACTTCAGGCCAATCAAAATCAGAAATCACTTTTAGCGAGCAAAATTATTTGATCGCTTAAAACTTTAACCAAGCAATTTCAGAAAGAGTTGCTCCATGTATCTATCAACTAAGTAGTTTACTTGCTTTACAATGATTGGTATATCTGAAGCGATTGATATTTTACTTGCTATATTGGTCGGTCTAGATGTTAAGCGATCACAATTTTACTTGCTCCATGTTAGTTGGTCTAAATGTTAAGCAATGAGAAAAGTACTCGCTTTAGGTAAGTTGGTTTATTACTAGAGCGATTGCATGGTCGCTCAAGGCTTTGAGATACATGGCTTTGGGCAACCAACGAAACGAGTGCCACTTTTAGTCGCTATAATGGTTATAGTGACTTAAAATGGGCTTTAAGCGACTTAAAACGACGTGTCGCTTAAACCCGTTTTTCCTGAAGTGATACCTTCATCCATCTTTGTCTTTCCCTTAACCTAATTATGTTTTTCTAATTTAACTGCACATTGAGCAAGCTCTTGTACTTTGGTATGGGCATCAATGTCTTCTCTCTGAAACTTAGCTCTCCGTTTTTGCCTAAACTTCTTCAGATTCTCAATCAACACCTTCATTTTAGCTACATCTTTCTCCTCATTGGCTAGCTTCACCTTTAACTCATATTGGGTAACTTTATAGTCGGTTATACTGTGCCTTATGCTGAAGAAAATATTTTTTAACATTTTGTTTTTGGTCTCGGTAGGAATGAATTTTAGAACCTAAGAGTCACTAAGGATATTAGCTTATTCTCATTAATTATGAATGAAACCTTTAGTCCTACATAAGAGAAACTAAAGATGTTGCCTCTCCATATTACTAAGAAAATTGCATCTAAGAGTGGCACTTTGGGTCAATACACTTTTGTATGGGGGAGAGGACTTAGGAAATGAGCTAGTTGGTGCAACCACACATTTCACACACGCGCGGTGCTTTGCACCGAAGCACGCACGTCGCTGTCGTCCGTCCGATCGGGCGGGCTGGGCTCGGGTGTGGGTGTGGGTGTGGGTGCGGGTCAACCAAACTTATCTTTTTGGACAAAATACTTTTAAATTATTTCTTTAACGAATTTAAAATAAAATTAAATTTTTCTTTAATGTGGGGGCATCTGACATATCAGAAAATAGTATTCTTACCAAAAAGTTTTCTTCTGCAACACAATGTCGACATTTTCTAACCGTTTTTCTTTATAACATTATTACAAATTATGTCGACATTCTGGACAGATTTCTCTTTCGTTTCTGCCTATAAAAGAAAATCGAATTCTTCATTCTAACCATCCCAGAGCAAGCTTCTATCCCTGGCTCTTTTCCCCTTTTCTTGCTTTGCTTACGCATTTGCTTGTTTATTTCTTTCCTTCATCTTGTTGTTAAGTTCGTTTGAGTGGGCAAGTATTGTAGTGCTATATAATACTTGTATCGGGCAGTTTTATCCTCGACACAACTTTTCTGTTGGGTATTTAGCATCACTCATTTTTGAGGCGTACCGGTAAACTATTGTGTTAAGGACAGTTTGATGATCAAGTGACTCTGCCGTCAAATCAGTGTTTAAATTTCAGAAGTTTTATTTAACGTTAACATCATTTGTTTTCGGTATTTTATTGTTGCAGAACCAACAATCTTAACACAATAGTTTCTTCTGTAACAATGGGAAAAAATGATGTTGACAGACCAAAAAATTCAGTGGGAAGGATTTCAAAAGATGGAAATCAAAGATGTTGTTTTTCCTGAGTTTTCATATGCTAGATGATCTTGTTCTGAAATATTTTGATGAGAGTTTGAATGATGCTGGAAATAAAAGGGAATTGGCAGTTAGGTTAGGCAGAACTATATGGCTAAAAACCATATTCTGAATTGTTTAGAGGATGTACTGTATGATTTTTATAATGCAAAGGAGAATTTTTTTACTTTTGATGTATGGGCTGCTTTAGAGGCAAAATATCACGATGAAACTGATGGAAGTAAGAAATTCTTGGTAGCTAGGTTCTTGGAATATAAAATGTCGAATGACAAATCTGTGGTTGATCAATTCCTTGAACTTCAACGTATTATCAATGAAATTCTTGCTGAAGGCATGGTGATAGATGAAACTTTTCAAGTGTCTGCTGTGATTGAAAAATTACCATCTTCCTGGTCCGAATACAAACGTAGATTGAGACATGAAACTGGTGAATTCAGTATGGTTGATTTGGGTAAGAAGATTCAAGTGGAAGAGTTAATGTGCTCCAAAGACAAGAACGTATCTTCTGCAAGGGACGTGTCCAACAAGGCTCATGTAATTGAACACAAGTCTTCCAATACTGAAAAAGGTGAAAGTAGCAAACGCAACCCTAAGCCTAGTCCTCACAAGAAAGGTATGTTTCAGAAACCCAAATCTGGCATTGGTAAAATTAAGGGTGCTTGTTATGTTTGTGGAATTCCTGGCCATATGGAAATTCACTGTAGAAAACGTAAAGACTCTAATAACAAGAAAAACAATACTAATTTAGTTGAAAACAACAAGAACAAGTTTTCTGGCACGGTGTCTGAAGTTAATTTGGTAACCAATGTGAGAGACGGGTGGGTAGACTCTGGAGCTACCAAGCATGTTTGTGGAAACAGAGATATGTTCACCTCCTATCAGAAGGTAGGGGAAGGGGAGAAACACTACATGGGCAACTCATTTGCATCATAGGTTACAGGAAAAGGCAAAGTTAGGCTGAAGCTCACTTCTGGCAAGACTCTCACATTGAATGAAGTTCTTCATGTTCCGGACATCTGTAAAACTCTTATTTCTTGTGGTGTTTTAGATGATAAGGATTTTAAAATTGTAATTGAATATGGCAAAGTTGTTGTCACTAAGGGTAAGGATTGTGTGGGTAAGGATTATAAGACTGAGGGTCTCTATAATGTTAATGTTACCTCTGATGAAATGAATAAAATTGATTCTTCTGCTTATGTTTGTGTATCATTAAATGTTTGGAATGGTAGACTTGGACATAAAAATTATAAGTCAATGCATAAACTGGCTAGCGTAGGTTGCATACCCAAATTTAGTTTGGATAATAAACATAAATGTGAAGTATGTGTAGAATCAAAATATGCTAAAAAAATCTTTTAAGAAAATATGTTCAGAGATATTTTAAACCCTTAAAATTAATTCATTCATACCTAGTTGACATGAAATCAACTCAAACTAGAGGTGGTAAAAAATGGATTGTAACTTTCATAGATGACTGTACAAGGTACTGTCAGGTATACATGCTCAGGGGTAAGGATGATGCCTTCGAAGCCTTTAAGATGTATAAACTTGAAGTTGAAAACCAATTAGATGTTACCATTAAAAGAGTTAGGTCTGATCGTGGTGGTGAGTATGAAATTCCTATAGGAAAATTTTACTTACACCATGATATTATTCATGAGAGCACTTCTCCTTATTCACCACAATCTAATGGTGTGGCTGAACGGAAGAACCGAACCCTTAAGGAGATGATGAATGTCATGTTGATTAATTCAGGATTACCGGCAAACTTGTGGGGGAGGTCGTCCTCTCATCTTGCTATATCCTGAACAGAGTACCCTTTAAAGGATCAGATAAAACTCCATAGAAACTATGGAAAGGTAGACAACCTTCTTATGCATACTTCAAAGTGTGGGGGTGTTTGGATAAGGTTTCCATTCCTCATCATTAGAGAACTAAGATAGGACTCAAAACTATTGATTATGTGTTCATAAGGTATCCTGAGAATACTACTGCATATAGATTTATAGTTATAAGTTCTGAAATTTCTGAAATTTGTGTGAATACTATTATGGAATCTAGGGATGTTGTGTTCTTTGAAAATGTTTTTTTATTGGAATTTGATTCTCGCAAGATATGTGTTGATCCCCTAGATGTCCCTTCGACCATTCAGACATTACCTTTAGAGGAAGATGGAGTTGAATTTGAGCCTAGAAAAGGTAAAAATCTTGGAACTTAAAATCTTTTGGGACAGACTTCATAACATGCTTACCTGAGACTGATCCACAGACTTATGGAGAAGCCATGACTTCTTATAAATCTCCATGGTGTAAAGAATCTAACATTAGTGAAATGGATTCTATTATACAGAAACGTACATAGGAGATTGTAGACTTACCTTTAGGGTGTAAACCCATAGGTTGTAAATGGATCTTCAAAAGGAAACGCAGGGTAGATGGGACTGTGGAAAAATACAAAGCTAGGTTAGTAGCTAAAGGATATAAACAGAGAGAAGTTGTAGATTTCTTTGATACTTATTCACCTGTTACGAGAATTACTTCCATTAGGATGTTAATTGTTATTGCTCCCATTCATAACTTAGAGATACATCAAATGGGTGTAAAGACAACTTTTCTAAATGGTGAATTAGATGAAGAAATTTACATGGACCAACCTGAGGGATTTGTAGTGAAAGGTTGTGAAAACAAAGTTTGTAAACTGAAAAAATCTTTGTATGGTTTGAAACAAGCACCTAAACAGTTGCATGAAAATTTTGATCATGTAATGAGTTCTAGTGGTTTTAAAATCAATGAATATGACAAGTGTGTTTATACTAAACTGGTAAATGATGCCTGTGTGATTGTATGCTGGTATGTTGATGATATGCTTATACTTGGTACAAACATGGATGTAATTAATTCCACTAAGAACATGCTAAATGAGAACTTTGACATGAAAGACTTAGGCCCCGCTGATGTGATCTTAGGGATGAAGATTAGAAGAAATTCTAATGGATATAGTCTTAGTCATGTTGAATTTGTGCTTAAAAAATATAATCAGTTTGATTGTAAACCTGCTTGTACTCCGTATGATCCTTGTTGCAGACTCAAAAAGAATAAGGGTAATGGAGTTTCACAACTTGAATACTCACATGTTATAGGAAGTTTGATGTATCTGATGAACTGTACGAGACCAGACATTGCTTATGATGTGAGTTGGTTGAGTAGGTATACCGGTAATTCGGGGTAGGAGCATTAGGATGCACTTATTAGAGTGCTGAGGTACTTGAAGTACACTTTGACGTTTTGTTTGAATTATGAGAGGTACCCTGCCATCCTTGAAGGATTTTGTGATGCAAAATGGATATCAGACTCAGAGGAGTCTAAGTCTACGAGTGGATATGTTTTCACTCTAGCAGGTGGGTCTCTTGGAAGAGTTCCAAACAGACATGTATAGTTCGATCCACTATGGAATCAGAGTTTATTGCGTTAGATAAAGCAAGAGAGAAAGCCGGTTGGCTAAGATGCTTTTTAGAAGACATTCCTATCTGGCATAGGCCTGTGTCAGCTATATTTATACATTGTGATAGTCAAGCTGTAATAGCTAATGCTAAGAACAACAACTATAATGGGAAGTCTATACACATTCGTAGAAGACATAATTCCCTGAAACAACTAATCTCAACTGGCATTATTTCTTTTGAATTTGTGAGGTCTAAGGAGAATATCGTGGACCCTTTGACGAAAGGTTTTTCCAAGGAGATAGTTAGTAATGCATTAAGGGGGATGGGGCTTAAGCTCATTAAATAAACCTGCCATGAAGGATACTCAACCTTGCTGACTGGAGATCCCAAGATCAAGGTTTTGAATGAGACAACTAATTTGTGGTGGGTTAAAAGAAACACTATTTCATTCTTTGTCCCTTCCATATGGTGTAGACGTGATAGTGTGACTGCATGTGAAGGATGATTTTTTATTACGTCTTAATGAGTTTTATAGTTTCAATTTAAGATTGAAGTGAGGTGTAGCAGTAAACATTATTAATATAACTCACCTATCTGGAAGTGGGTCGTTTCATGTGAGAATGAAGCTGATTCTCTAGAGCATTATGAAAAACGGGATACGTCCAAGGCCAAAATGGACACAATGGCACGAACTTGACATCACCTAGAGAGATATCATGCGTATAAGTTATTGATGAACTACACCAAACGATGGCAGTTCAAGACATCGCGTTCACTGCCTATCAAGTAGTTTCGGTAATTTCTCACTAAGCAAAGGTTCAAAACCTTATGGACACCTTTTTCCTATAGTGGTATTTCTTGCTTTCTGATTTCTGATTTTTTATCAGTTTTTCATTCATGTGGGGGATTGTTGGAGAAAATGATTTTTAATGTTTGATTTTTGGTCCTGGTAGGAATGGATCTTAGGACCTAAGGGTCACTAAGGACACTAGCTCATTTTCACTAATTGTGAATGAAACCTTTAGTCCTACATAGGAGAAACTAAAGATGTTGCCTCTCCATATTACTAAGAAAATTGCAGGCCCTTTGGGTCAACACACTTTTGTGTGGGGGAGAGGACTTAGGCAATAGGCTAGTTGGTGCAACCACACATTTCACACACGTGCGATGCTTCGCACAGAAGCACGCACGTCGCCGTCGTCTGTCCGGTTGACGTGCCGGGCTCGGGCTCGGGTGTGGGTCAACCAAGACTTATCGTTTTGGACAAAATACTTTTGAATTATTTCCTTAACGAATTTAATATCAAATTAATTATTTTTTTAATGTGCGGGCGTCTGACCCGTCAGAAAATAATTTTCTTACCAAATTTTTTTCTTCTGCAACACAATGTCGACATTTTCTGACTGTTTTTCTTTACAACATTATTACAAATTATGTCGATATTCTAGACAGATTTCCCTTTGGTTTCTGCCTATAAAAGCAAATCGAATTCTTCATTCCAACCATCCCAGAGCAGGATACTATACCTGGATCTTTTCCCCTCATCTTGCTTTGCTTGTGCATTTGCTTGTTTATTTCTTTCCTTCATCTTGATGTTGAGTTCGTTTGAGTGGGCAACTATTGTAGTGCTATACAATACTTGTATCGGGCAGTTTTATCGTAGCGGTGAACTATTGTGTGAAGGACAGTTTGATGATCAAGTGACTCTGCCCTCAAATCAGTGGTTAAATTTCAGAAGTTTTATTTAACGTTAACATCATTTGTTTTTTAGTATTTTATTGTTGCAGAACCAACACCCTATGATATTGCACTGGTTGCAGAATTTAGGGGTACGTTGTATCTATAAATCTTGGTAGAATTCATGTCCACCAGGATTAACCAAAACACTAGATGTTATAGTTTCAGCGAAATTGACGTCAATCAATTCGCTAGAAAAAATAATCATATTCCCTATTCAAGATTCTTGAATCCACAACAATTGGGGTTCTTACACCTTTTCCAATCGACATTAACAGTTCTTTCCCAATAGTTAAGATGGAGCCCGGAAATTTGCGCCAGACTAAACACAAGAAGTATGTTGGTTTAAAGAATCAAACCTTGTTGAGATTAGTCCCACATTGGATGGACAACTTAAGATTCTGCAGTTAATAATAAACCTTGGGCAACCCTAACCTTGCAAACCAGTTTTCAAAATTAGTTAGGCCCATGAATTTCAATATGGTATCAGAGCAGGCAATTTGTGACGAGTCATTTGACCGCACCTCTACTCCGCGTCACTCGATTTAATGTCCACGTGTTAGATCCAAAGAGACTACACATAAGCGGGCGTGTTGAGATTATTCCCACATTGTGTGGACAACTTAAGATTCTCAAAATCAGTTAGGCCCATGGACTTCAATAAACCTAGGTACCTAGTCTTGAATATGCACCACTTTATTTAGATTACCATTGATAACCATGACCATCAAACCAAACTTTCTTCTTGTCAACTTCGTTTAACAATTTAACCGAAAAGAAACCTTCACTCATAAAAATAAACTGTGCACACGGAATTAGATTCCATTGGTCTAGAAGATCAGCTTTAGTATCATCAAAGGTTGTATTTCCATTGGTCCATTACTCTTTTGTAGCTCAAATCAGGACTCAACAATATTAAAGGTGATGTAAAATAAACTCACCACATTAAAAACTATTCATATAGTTTATAGTGACAGAAATCTTCTTATTGATTAGTGGGTGGGCATTACCTTATTTGATTCTAATTGAATGAGTCATTAAATTCTTCTTTCTCACTGGTTCAGATGGACCCCTTTGAACTAGGAGCAGGACGAAATCCCGTTTTAATGCACAAAAACCAGCTATATAAATAATTTCATCGGACCAGTGTGCAACATGGGTTACTTACTCTTATCAATAGCTCGATTCTTCCTTGGCGAAGGCAAAGAAGAAACATCAATCTTTAACGTGACATAAGTTTTTTCAACTAATCAGCCTAAGTTTTTAGGCCACCAGAAACCCTAGAGATATTATTAAGTTTGTCAGGAGGAACATGTGAGGGAGTCACCATCTCTTATCACCAAATTGATGATCAAAATCGATGAAGAAAGTTGTTTTTCATGAAACCCCTTGTATTTCCACAAATTTTGGAGCTCCTAGGGATAGAAGATAAGGGTGTGTTTGGTACCGTTTTATAAAACTATTTTTCGTTTTATAAAACAAAGAAAACAAAAAACGCAAGAAAACGTGTTTGATAGCTATGATTTCCGAAAATGCTTTATGTCTATTTTTTGTTTTCAAAGACGCAAACAACTATTTATCATTTTTTTTATTTTTTTTTCTTTCTTAAATATTTTCTATCTGTTTTTAATTTATAGCTAATTTTTTTCTTTCTTAAATATTTTATATCTGTTTTTAATTTATAACTAATTTTTTTCTTTCTTAAATATTTTCTTTTCTATTTTTAATTTATAACTAACTTTTGAAAATATGTATTTTTGAAAACAGTCCTACCAAACAGCTTTTTAAAATTTATTAGAAAATAAAAACAAAAAATAACTAATTTTTTTCTTTCTTAAATATTTTCTTTTCTTTTTTTAATTTATAACTAACTTTTGAAAATATGTATTTTTGAAAACAGTCCTACCAAACAGCTTTTTAAAATTTATTAGAAAATAAAAACAAAAAAAAAGATATATTTTAAAAACACTAAAAAACAATTTTTAAAAACAGTTGTATAAAATGGTACCAAATACACCAAGCCTTTCACATTCATCTACCGTTTGGGGTTTTGCATAGAAGGACATACACGATGAACACTGACGATAATGATCCAACAAAACTTAACTATACACTGTAATTCAAAACAAGACCTGTTGCGAGCTAGTAGTAGAAAGCGTAACAACTAACAACACATCTTTTTACCAACTGGACCACAAACTTGAACGTTAACTACGGAACAGTTAGGTTCAAATTAGTAACGACCACAACTGGGAGGAAAGATACAAAAGATTCGAAAGATATGAACTTGGTTTACTCTTAAACCTCACCTATCTTATTCAAAATTTTCCGTTTTGTTTGATGCACAATCTAAAAACAACCTGGATGGTGGGACATGATAAATGCACTCATAAATAAAGAAGAGTTATCTGATATACAAGGGCTAGGGCCAACCGATTTAATTAATTTGTACCAAGTTCAATACGAGCCTATAGACTTTGTTTTTTCTTTTAACCAGGAAAAGAAATAATAACAATGAAACATTGGTGGAGCCGTAATAGAGAGAAGAAAATGACACCTCTTAATCGACACATTATAAAAACAAATAATTGAGATTCTACTTTCGTATCACAAAATTGTTCAATTGTAAAACTCCTCTGCCTAAAGAGCTAGTTTCACACACAAGTATGTCATGGTCATGGTCATGGTCATGGTCATGGTCATGGTCATGGTCAATATGGTGAGCAAAAGAAACCAGCTAACTCATAGTAAAAAAAACTTAGATGAGTTGCTAGAAATCTAACAAACCAAAGTTTTTTGTGGGGCAGCGGAATGTTTTAGAACCAACATAACAAGCTTTTTAAGGTGGTATAAACATGTCCAAATATATGCTTCAAAAAAAAAAGGTTCAAACCCAGAATCAAATTGCGCATTTAAATTCTTACTTTACTAGGGGAAGCAATAGCAAAAATAGTACAACGTGTTCATGACTGTGCTCTTTGGCGCAGAGCACAATGAACACAAATTCAGGAAAATTCTATCGAACTCCATAGGAACCTTCATAGTTTCTTCTTCTGAATATATGTATGTGTAATCTCTATCTATAATTTCTTCAAAGATCTACAAAATTACTCTTAAATAAGTATTTGGGTTTCACCACAGTCGACATGAATAAATTTACCTATGTAGGATCGGCCTTTTCGATCTCCCATGATGCTTCTTTGATTGCGATTAGCTACAAACTGAGGAGCTTCAATCAAATAGATTGAACTATAACTACTGCAAAGAGAAAAAACACCACTATATATTGTCCTCCCCAAAGCTTCAAATCCTATTAAGAACAAATAAGAAAAGAAGAAGAAAAAAATAAGAATCAGTCAAAGATGAATTACATTTAAATTGTGAAGACATAATCAAAAGTGGGAAAGAAAACTTACAGGTAACTTAAATTTGCAAGAGTGGTCCCTCAGTTGGCACGAAATCATCAACATGAAAGAAGTGAACTCACTGAGGCAATCAACAAAGTGAAGTTTTACTTTCCAGCTAAAACCCAAGTTTTTAATATTCCGTCGTATATAATACAACCACAGCAAAAGCCTTCCAATGGATTCTTCCTCCTGTAAACTAATTCTTCTAAGAATTACAAGGGAAAATAATCCCACTACCTATCTAATCCATTACTTATAAGGTGCTCCCATCACGCGAAAATGCAGCCATTAACTTCTCCTTTGTCAGTTGTTCAGATCCCTGAGACTTGACCACAAATGTGTGGAAAACAGTATCATTTCCTATCGAGAATTTTGACTCCAGCACAGTGACTTGTGAATCTTTGAACGCCTGAACCACTCCAGAAACAGGGTAAGTATCCAATGGACAACTAACGCGTACAACAAAATCATCATGAACAGCTTGAATGTCGATATCTGGGGATTGACTGCGATTATCTGCGGCTGAATTTGCCTCAGAATTTGCCACTTCTTTTGATGTGGTCCCAAGCTTCTCTTTCTCTGATTCCATCTCTTTGAGCTTAGCCTGAAGCTCAGTAATGTAAGTAATGGCATCTCCGAGCAAAGAAGCCTTGTCCATCTTAGAGATATTGGGAACCACAGCTCTCAATGCATAGAACCGCTGGTTAAGTTTCTCCCTACGTTGTCTTTCTGCTTCAACATGATTCAGTGGCTCTTCTCTTCCATTTGCAGGTTTCCTTCCTCGCTTTCTTGGTCTCCGTTCATCAGCTGGACCTGATTGCTCGTCAGCATCTGCTGGCTCAAGTTCAACTGGCCGAGTAATCAAACTCCCCCTTGACGTAGCTCCCACAGAGAAATCAATATGTTTTGGTAGTTGCTTGTTCTGGGACTGAATTTGATTTAACCGATGGTCCTCCATCACCAAAATAGTATTTCCAAGCTTCTGCTGATTATTTACTGGGGTTTGAGAACTATACGAGTTAGTTGCCGTTCCAGGTTTCATTCCCCGGAGCTGTGGCCAATTCATACCACGAAAACCACCCTTTCGATTGTTCTGAAATGAAACCCCATTGCCATTTTGGTACACATCCCATGGCCTCTCCTCCACCTTCTCAACAATTGGCTTGTCAATAATCTGAGACCTTCCCAGATTCAGATCCTGCCCAAAAAATTTAGGGTATTCCTCCTGTCGTTCTCTGAATGCAACATTGGAATGAGAGCCGTTTTCATCTTTCTTCTCATTCAGCATAGGCACCACTGTAATGGGTTTAACTCTGATTGCCGAATTAGATGTAAACATGCATCTTATCAGTTGCAATATTTTTGTATTTTCAGGAATAGATCTAACGGATCCTAATTCAATCACCCCTGAATCGGTGGGAATAAGAACAGTAGTCTGAATTCCTGCAGACCTTGAGAGGAAAGAACGAACACAGTAATCAGACGGCGATTTCAATGAATCCGAGAGCCATGTATGGTTTCCAGATCTCAAAGCTTTACCAGGTGCCCCTTGACCAGAAGGAAAAGAGAAGTACATGGATGCGAGGAAGAACATTTCTGTATCCGTAACTTGATCCAATCCTTGTGCATAATTATCCTCATCTGATCCACCGAAGAACCTGTGAAGCTTTTGAAGAACTGTCTTTCTCATCTTCTGTTGAGATTCACTCTCAAGACGAAGATTAAGAAATGGATTAGCTCCAGGTGCTTCACCTTCTTTTGGTTCTCTGCAATACCCATCTCCCCAGCCAAGAACCAAATCACCACATTTAGACCTAGAAATCTGCCAAAATATTGCATAATTCCAGCTGAAACTAGAGGAATTGGGATTCTCAACTAACTCTGAAAGCTTATTCTGCAAATTTTCATCTCTTCCTACAGTTGTTAACAAACCCTCGGAAGAAACAGAACTAGTTGTTAAGTATTCAAAAGCCCTAGACCCCATAACTGCAATAACCATAGCTTTATCTTCATCACTCCAAATCCCACCACAACCAGAATCCATTTCAATTTCAGTTTTCATTCTCAACATCCCCAAAATAAAAACCTACAAGAAAAAATTAGAAGAGAAAAGAAATCTCTCTAACACCCAAACCCCAAATGTAGTACTTCTTCAAAAATACAACATTATAATCCAAACAAACTTCAAGCCGAAGTTATTTGAAAAACATTAATAACCACACATGTTGTTATTTCAAAAATTTCTCATTTCTCTCTCAGATCTTACTAGCTTAAACTGTTTGACCTAGATTCATAAAGCTAAAAAAATATATAAATATAAAACAAAATACGTACACACCTCTAAAATTCAATAACCAGCGCTCAAAAATCTCTCAGTAGTCAAGTTAATGGCAAAATTTGGCAGAAAACAAGGCAAATTATTCAGCAGTTGTATCAGAATCTTTCTCCTCCGTCTTTGCTTTCTCTGAGGAAACAGAAAAACAAATAGAGAAAGAAAAAGAGATATACGATTTTAGAGAGAGAGAAAAGAGAAAAAAAAAACTAATTCTTCTCGTTTTTTCTATCTATCACGAGGTTTTAACTAGATCTCTTCAAACTATACTTAGGTTAAAAAAAACCAACCATGATCAAAGAGAAGAATTAAAGATAGTCGGCAAGGATTTTGTTTCTTGTTTTTACCAAGTTCTTTTTTTTTGTTTGACTAAACGAAACGATTCTCATTAGGTGAAAAGAGGACTACAAAGGTTTACGTTTAATTGGGTAAGTAAAGGAGCAGGTTCGGTCCAGTTTTTCCCTGATCCATCCAAACGAGCATAATTTGCTATAAAGTTTGCTATTTTATTTTTCTCTCTCCCAATAAAAGCTAAGTTACAGCAACTAAATAACTTTAACAGTCTTTTACAATCTTCTAATAAAGCGTGACAGGCCCAGGGGCTCGAAGATGTGATGCCATTGATGTCATCGATGATCATTTTTACGTCTCCTCGAAACAAAATGTGACTCCATCCTTTCTCTTTAGCCCAACAGATGGTTTCTCTCAGAGCCATAGTTGATGTCTCTTTAGCCCAACAGATGGTTTTTACCAAGTTCAGTACTTTCTTCTTTATCCCTCTTTTTAACTTTTTAGGGTGTGTACCCATCATAAATTGATGTGATAACATTAAACGGCTCGAGGTCTTCGCATTCATCTTCTTCTTCGTTTTTTACCAAAAGTAGATTTATAAAATAAAAAAACTACAAACCCCATGTGAGGGATACTAACGCACCCGTTTTGCAGGTGCACCACGTTGAGATTTGAGAGTTGGATTCTTTTTGGAAAGGAGAGATACAGAGTCAAGAAGACGTGCAAATAATGTTGGTAAACATAATCGTTATTTTCTATAGCTTGTGCACTAACTAATATGGATATCTACCTACTTGTAACCCAAAAAGTAGGGCCGGTATTGGGCCAAAGTTAGACAAAGGCCAACTTCGGGTATCAACCTAAGGGGCCTTAAAAACGTTTAGGAATAGAACTTGCATTCAAGTGAGAAAAAGTCTTTCCTTATCTCTCAAAAACGCTTAATGAAGCCATCTATTTTATAGTCTTGTAATGAACATCCTGATTTTTTATAAGTCATGGAAGTTGTGAAGAGATGAGGAAATAATAATCGTGGAGATTGTAATAGAGTCATGTCCGCTAAGTCAGGGGGACTGTATGACCACTACTCCCTCATCCTCTCAACTTCTCCTAATTGTCCCACTACATATTACCTTCTCGTCGTGATGTGTTGCCACATCACACGTTGTCGTAGACCGCCAGACTAATACTCCAATGAGAATCTCCCTATGTGATATATTTGATGTCTCGTAGAAAAATAGTAAAGTTATGGACTACTACTATTCCGGTTAAGTTAAGTTAATAACCTGCTAAATTAGTGAGGCAAATCGCCCAGTTTACGAAGTGGTTACGTAGACTGATCAATGTCAAGTCTAGTAAAAATAGTAAGTTTAGTAGTCATGTACTAGCTTAAAAGTAGCATGGCATAAATTTGGAAGTATTTGAAGCCAAGATTGTGTGCGAGTTCCCAAAGACCGGGTATGGTGTTTTAGAGGACCGGGCTGACATTAACAATAGGATAGCGACATTGGTTCAGAATGCGTCCTCGAGGACCGGTCATAAGGCTAGGTTATGCTCTCAAGGACCAGACATAAACTAATTGTCGCGTTAGCAACTGAAATAGGAATTGACGCTACAAGGGCGCTGGCGTTATCCTTGGGCTAGCGCCATAGGCAAGGGACAACGCTGGCATGAGGCTATCGCCAGAAGATAGCTAGCGCCAGTACAAGTTGTAAAAAGTATGGCACTGGCACTAGGCTAGCGCCTCGAGAGAGAATTGTGTGTCCTTGAGGATCGACTAATGATCCTAAACGCATCCTCAATGACTGGTCTTTTGGTCATTGTGTATCCTCAGGGATCGACTATGAGGTTAAGTTGATTCCTCGAGGATTGGATGTTGATCCATGACGCGTCCTCGAGAATCGATCATATATCTAGGTTGCGTTCTTGAAGACTAAACATCAAATTGAGATGTGTCTTCGAGAACAGGGCATCAAGCTAGGATGCGACTTCGAGGATCATGCATCAGCTAGTCCCAGGATATGATCTATATGGATATTATTTGAACATTACAAGTTCAAGGAATTCATCCATGGAAGTTACGCGACTTGAGACTAGTTCGATAAGGCATAAATATTTGTACATTTAGAGAGGCTAGAGAATCAATATAGAACGCTTGTAGCTATTTGTACATACTGTATTCTTAATTCTTTCGCGGAATATATATAGAGATACAATATTTCATATTTTGATATAAAGTCAGAAATATGCGTAGATATTTATATGTTTCTGCTGCCGGGCAGAGGGAAATTTTACAGCTCTAGCCCTTGTCAAAAATCCACCATCAACATTAAGTCCTCTGTTTAGTGAGGAATAATAATGTTTCATAATAAGCACTAGATGGTGACATATATTCCTAACAATTATATAAAGTCGGAAATTCAAGAATATGAGAAGATATACTTAGATTCTGTCTTTCGGGACTAGAATAGACGCTCCTTAGCATTAACCCTAGATGTGATTAGTACTAATTTGTGAGTGATAAGGAAATATTGTTGGCGCAAAGAATCTTTGGGTGTTGGCTTGATCTCTTGATACAACAAGAGTGAGGACCCTCTTATTCACGCCTACATATATATTTCCTCTTTAACTCACGCGATTCAGCAAGAGTGAGTCGCTACATAACCTCCCCAAGTACGCTGCCAGAAGAAAGCGGTTTCATCTCCTCTTCGTCTCCCAAGTACGTTTCCAACAGGAAAAGGCTTGGTTTTTTCCTCGTCTCCCGAATACGCTTTGGTTGAGATAAGACCGGTCCTCGAGCACACGTTACAAGCAACAGTTTGAATTAGTTCGTTGCCTCAAGTACACTATTTGGTGAAGGGATGTAACTTCCTCGAGGACGTTATTGGTAGATAGCTAGGGTTGTTCCCAAATACGTTGTCATCAAGAGAAGGTTGTTGCTAGTGGGTTGGTCGTAATTCCGTTATTAGGGTTTAGGGTTTCCTAATTCTTCTCGTATACCCATTTATACATATCTTGATAATACAAAACGTATTATCATATTCTTTTCAAGTAAACTCTAACTCTATTACTGTTCTTTCGAGGTAGAGTAACTCCCAATCATATAAGTACCATCATTAATAGACTTAACCAGGTAAGCCCGAGATTTTATAACTCCACCATTTTTATGTTTCTTTTGCCTGTTGATATAGTAACTATTGTCTTGTTGTTCATGCTTGAATAGACCATGGAAGTTCCTAACCGAAACCATAATTCTGACTCCTCGAGTAATAAAACAAGTGATAGAAACAAAAGAGTGAATCTGAAACAAGTACAATCTCAAATTTATAATTTTGTGGGTAAAGTCACAAGACTCGTACGGGGAATGCCTCTCAATCACCTGAAATTAATGAGTGAATGTGCTCTCGCTTTCACGTTCGTGATTAATATGGAACAGAAATCTAGGCACCAAGAAGAATTGGCGAGGAAGAATATTGAGGATGAATAACTCTAGGCCTATCAACAAAAGCAACACTTCCGGATGAATGGGAGGATTGTAAAGACAGAGCGACAAGAGCGAAATATTCATGGTGTGGCTTCAGATTCTGACGCAAATGAATACCCTTATGACTGGGAGCCTATGGGGCATAAACCCGAGTCGTTCTCCCCGAACACGATATCAAAGCAATTAGCTCAAGTTGATTTTGATCTTAAATATGATGAAGGTGGTTATCACAAAAAACAGATGTGTTATGTTGACCCCGCAGATGATAAGGACCCGGATGAAGATCCCGATGAAGGCTCAAAAAGAATACTTTGAGGAATACATAGAAGAAGATTCCGAGGAAGAACCATAAAAATAAGAAGATGAATCCGATGAAAAGGGTGACGACAAATATGACTCTGATTCAGATTCCCGATCCTCTGATTGAGTTCAGCATAATCTTTTTTCATAATGCATAGCAGCTTTACTTTCACACTTTATCATCCGTATGTATTCCTTCAGATTTAAATTCTTTCACGTTAGCATGGCCGTTTTGATGAAGCCAATACTTTCTTTATCTTTTTTTATTATTATGAACTTGCGTTAATATCTTCATATTCCTGAGATGACTGAATGAATCTATATCCTTATCATAAAATTTTAGAAATATATTGCTTGGTAAAACTGCTATAGAATCTTCCTACGATATTAGTTTTTCGCGGTTGACCCTAATATCGTGACCATAAAAGAATTTTCTACGCTAGAATATGAAGAAATCTAGGTTTTGAGCCTAATTGGTAAGTCAAAACAGCCTGATATTAAAATTCGGGAAGAGTCCAGTAAAATCTGACAGTAACATCGCCTATCATTTCGGTCATAACTCTTAGCTCATCTATCCGATTGAAATTCCCTTTTAGTGTGTTATATGAGACAGGTACATGAAACTTTTGGTATATGACTCACACTTAGATTCTTCACTAATTAGTCCCAACTGACAAGTTTTTAGGAGGTAGTGCAAAAACTAGGGTTGTTCATGGCCGGTTTCGGTTCGGATTTGTGCCAAACCAAAACCGAAACCGGCATGATCGGTTTTCCATTTATTTTTCCATAACCGTTCCATTTACCGCCGGTTCGGTTTTCTTTCGGTATCGGTTTTTTTCAGCCGGTTTTGGTTAACCGGTTGATCGTTGTCAGTTTCGTGAAACTGTCAGTGCAAAATTCAAAAAAAAATCAAAAAAATAAATAAATTTAAATTCACTCTTCATTAAATTCCTGCAGACATTTAAGCAATTTAAACAAATAAAATTCCAGCAATTTTGGAACATAAACACATCCAAAAAAATCCATTTTTAAACACAAAAAACAACATTCTTCTTCATGAAATTACTGCTGGATGCTGTTGCTGCGGCTGCCTACTGCTGCTGCTGCCTGCTGCTGAAACTGCTGTCTGTTGCTGCTGAAACTGCTGCCTGGTGCCTGCCGCCCAAAAATTAAAAGCGTCCCCTTCAACGTTACTCTGTAAAATAAACCACATACATACAATCTGATTATCAAAGTCAGAATTACACAATTTAACATTGTAAAATGCCGAAATCACTATCACAAATGTTTCTAGTCCCAAATCCTCACTAGGCAACATAAATAGAATCAACCAGAACTTTTGAAAAGGATGGAAACTAACAAAATCGCTTCATGTCATTATCTTGTTTCCTCTATAATCAAACACGCTTAAACTTCCACATTTTTAATATACCAGAATTGACATATAATGTATCAACAACCAAAAGAAATCCTTTACCTATCAGCACCAAAAATGAGCTTAGCACTACACTTATTAAAATCATCTAATCCAGTGATTGGTAGATATTCTTTGACACAAGACCTCAATAAAAAAAAGAGAATCATCATATCAATATTAGATATCATCTTAATATGGATCGAAAACGACTCGATAAAAAATGAATAAACTCAAAACAAACCCCTTACTGATCATTCACAAGCAATTGTTTTGCTTTCCTCACTACATTCAAAACAAGAGTTTTCCCTTCCTATTGGTTAAAAATAAGAACAACCCAATAAGCTTAACTATCAATATCATCGGAAGGAAATCAAAATTGAATAAATATTAAAACCCAAAACGAACCTCAGTTCTATAAGCACCAACACCCAAATTCAACTTGTTAGGACTAGTATCCTGTATCCTTGTTATATGCAACAACCAATAGTCACCTGATCATCACATTCCATAAAGAAAAAATCAAATTAAACAGATCTAGAAAACTATGGATTAGATGACAAAATCAGATTAAATTTAGATATAAACTTGATGATATAATCATGGGTTTGATCTTAAATATTCATATCTACAGCAAAATATCGAGAACTATTTGTCTGATCACAATAAGGATATCTTCATGGAACTAAAAAAAAGAAAGTGAATAGTTCTGTGATACATCATACCTGATTAGTGATTGCTGATTCAGTGATTGGTTCCTGGTGATGGTGTTTTGCAAGAGAAATATGAACCTCTTCAAAAAAAATGGGACTAGCTCAGCAAGGTAGAAATGGAGAATGAAAAGATGGTGGGGGCGGAGGCGGACGAAGTTGGCTGCTGAAAAATGAAAGAGGATTAGGTTTAGGATTTAGGGTATGACTTTATATATCAAGGGTAATCAAGGATTTAGATTAGTAATATCAAAATCTAGTTCAACGGTTCTAAATAGTCGGTTTTCCAGGGCATAACGGTTCGGTTTTTTGCTAAACCAAAACCGAAACCGTGACTACCGGTTTCCATACTTTTTTTCCATAACCGTTCTATTAACAAACGATTCGGTTCGGTTTTTCCCTATTCGGTTCGGTTTTGTCGGGTTTCGGTGGAAACCCGTTACCATGAACAACCCTAGCAAAAACGTTTCTAACAAGATTGTTGGCAAAATATCTTGCAATGACATCAGAATGTATATTACCACCAAAAGAACTTGGTAATGAATGTATATGCTAGCAATAGATATATACTGTGAATCCTATCGTCCATGCTTAAATTTTTCTATATTTGGGATGCTCTGACCCTCTATGCCCATAACTTTTCTACTTATAGGGAGAAAATACTTGAAATAAAGTTGAATTAGTTTTTAAGAAAATTGAGATTAATATAAGTCACGATGATGACGGCATTCCCCTTTTAATCCATGGTCGTGGTATGAGTTTCTCCCAATGCATCTGTTGAGCATGATATTCCACATGATGGTGATGTGTAACACAAAAGTGTCACGAAAACTTCGCCAGTCGATTGTCTTGGCATAAGTGCTAACTTTATCATATTGTAGGATTCCTTTGGGAACGTATACCCTCCAACTCAAATAAAGGTGTTGCACCCAGGGGTAGAGTTTAAAGGCCATTCGGAGGTCTGAAGCTTAACATGGAAGAAGTATATTTGCAAGGAAATGGGGCTAGATTTTGAAGTCTTTTTTGATTTTGAATCTTTGTGTATTTCAGAAGATTTGGGTCTTTGAATGAGTGAGTTTTGGTAAGCGATTCACAAAAGATTCTCTTTCGAAAATGATGATATTTCTACTTGATTAATGATATTGAAATCCTAATGATGCCTGTAGGAATACTTGCAGGAATTTTTAAGAATTAAACTGCATGGAAGTAAGGAAATATTGAAAAGAGTGTTCAGGCATTAAAGGCTTTGATCCATTTTCCAGGAGTAGCCTTGAAGACCTTGTACGGTCCTTCCCAGTTGGAGGAACAACGACGCCTGGATGCCTTGAGGACTAAATCTTCTACCCGGAAGGTGTTAAGTTTGATTACCCTGACTCTATAAATCTTTTGTTCATAAGGATGAACTTCTTCCTTAGTATCTCTTGAATCATAAATAAGGTAAAATATTTTTGAGAACTCCGGTGGTTCATCGAGGATGGAAATGGGCCCTACCCTTTTGTTAAAGTATTGAGCTGGAGCAGCAATCCACTCATAACACTTGACTAAAGCACAATTAATATTTCCGGCAAGGTCCAGTCCCCAGTCTTGGGATAAATAAGGAAGATTTAAAGGTAGAGAATTAAATTGAGTAAGAGTTACTTGATTACGGTGCCAATCAACATATGATGATGTAATCCCAGTTAATGTTTGATCCCCCTTTATGGATTTGAGCAGTTGACACTCCTATAGGTATAGGGGTGTGTCTTTACTGACACCATATTTGTCTTCTGGTGGAGGATTTTCTACTTGTCGCAGAATGGCCTGTAGATCCGTCAGTTGTGTTTCTGAACGTTGAAACCATGCGTGTACTAGGATCATGTCATAATAAAGATTTTCCTTGACAAAATGAAACTTGGTGTCTGCTTGAGTGGCTCCCGTCTTTACTGCGAGAGTAATGTGCCTGTAGATATTTCTGATTGTTCCTTCAGGGTCCCTGACCGTTCTCGCGATCATGTAGCCTCCCGTCAAAAAATCCCTGCGGTTTTGAAGGTTTGCACGGTGATAATATTAACGTCTATTCCAACGTCAATTAATGTTTTTCCAAATTCAACATCTTTGATATACACAGTGGTGAACTCCCCATCCATGTCTTTCATCGTCTCTGTCAACCACAGCCTTCAAAGGTGTCTTGTTTCGAGTGGAGGCATCCTTAATGAAAGATAAATATTTACCAGATATGACATGATTGAAAGCGTTGAAAATATCTTTGATTTCCATCTTTGAGAAGTAAAGAAGCTCGCACATGCGCTCCATCATGGATTGAACTGTTCGGTCGATTGGCTCTCTGGAGAGTGTGAAGATGTTGACAGGTAGGGGATTCTTGTGGATACTTCAGCCCCCAGTTTTGGTTCCTCCGACTTAATATTTTCCTTGAAGATAAGTCTCAGATTATTATATTTGCTAGTAGGGTGGTTGACGAACCGGTGGAAACAATAATATTTTGGATCTATAATTTCCTTAGAAGTTGTTGGGCGACGTACAGGTAGATGCTTTGTAACTTAATCTTGTATCCAGACCTTTAGTAACT
Organism: Papaver californicum; assembly: GCA_023531435.1. NCBI lineage: Eukaryota > Viridiplantae > Streptophyta > Magnoliopsida > Ranunculales > Papaveraceae > Papaver > Papaver californicum. The sequence continues at coordinate 7,520,074 of JAJJMC010008370.1, read as the reverse complement.
CGAGGACTTCTATGAGAAAAGGAAAATCTGGAAAGACTAGGTACGGTTTTATATTTTGCTCATGTTTGTTGTTGTTGCTGTCGTGGAGATTTTAGCCGTGCCTTGAGATGGGGTTATCCTTTGGGATGACATCAGGGCCATGGTTGGAGCTAAAGGGAAGCGCTTGATTTGTGATTCCTCCTGAGAAAGAACATTTTTCTTAGATTGTTCGTTGTTGTGGGAGCCTATCGATCGTTAAATAATATATTGCTTGTTGACTAGTCGTCGGCTTCCACGAGTATCTCCACGAATTTATTCTCTTGCGGGACTCGTTCTCTCCAGTAAAGCACGAGCGGTAGTTACTAACCATTTTGCAGCCTCATGTAACTCAGAGAAAGTATGAAAGCATAAGTGACCATGATAGACAGGAATCGTACCATTATTGCAGAGTTCCACCAACTAAAGTTCCGTCAAGTTCGAATCATGACAGTCTAGAGCTTAAAATTATGAATCTCTTCAAGTAATCGTTGGGGTGCTCATTATTCCTCTGGAACATTCTCCCCAGATATGCCAGAGTGATTTGTTCGGAGGCAGAGAAATATTTCTTGTAAAAGTCACTGACCATATCTCCCCAATTGGAGATGTTGTTGGGAGCAATGTTGGTATACCAAGTGTATGCTCTTCCAGTGAGAGATTTTGAAAATTCTTTGAGATGCAGTACATGATTGTATTCGTGTTCTCCTAGCGACTCCAAGAATCGAGAAACATGCTCAGAGGCATTCCCGGTCCCATCATACAGTATGAAAGTAGGAAAATAGTATGCTCTCGGTTGTAGGATACTTTGGATCTCGAGTGGGTAAGGAGGAGGATGTTGATGAATGAGGATGAGTCTTCACTTACACGGTTTTGTATGAGTCTCTCCATATCTTTATGAGTGAAAAAATTGGGTTGTTGGTTTCTTTGTGGTGGACGATTTGTGAAAACATGAACTTCGTCATCCCCTTGAGCTCTCAAAGTACCCGACTCAGTCGTTATTGTGAGAGCATTTCTGGCTTGTTCCATCAGACGACGTTGTTTAGGGGAAAGTTGTTCCGTTGGGGTCTTAAGACAAGTGAGTACCTCCTTTTGAGTGGTAGCAATGTTTGTTTGCGTCCTGGAATGATGTCTTATCCTCGAGGACACATTCAAGCTTGGTGCCTTATCCTCGAGGACGCATACCATCTAAACTAATGACAGTAGCACTTTCCAGCGCCATAAATATCATGACGCAAGGATAAGCCCGACGCTAGCTAAAATCATGGCACTAACGTTTGCTAGGATGTATAAATCACAATCCTCCCATAGCGTTAGGAATTTTCCAGTGCTAGGCCTCTTCCAGCGTAAGCGCCATTGCTGCTTCAGGGCTAGCCTGTGCTTTCATTGTTAGTTCCCTTGTTGGCGCTAGCCTATACATTCTACCTCTCATCCTTGATGCAATAGCAAGTACTTCGTTTTACTCATGCATGTCTCAAGTCTAAATCATATCCTTGATTCCTTGAGCCACAAATATTCGACAAACGACTTTGTTAGTTGAGATTACTAAAAAACCAACAACGATAATTCATTATCGCTGAGTACCTATCTTACTCAAATGCTCGCGGTTGGCATCACTATAGCTTATCGCTTCATTGTTTACAACTTCCTAATTACAGTTCATCGCTTAGATGTCATCACCCATATCCTATTCATCAGAACTCAACGCCCATGTCATGTCTATGACATCATCAAAGCCCATGTCATGTCTATGACATCATCAAAGCTCATTCATGTCTATGACATCATCAAAGCTCAACGCTCAAGTCATCACAATACAGCTACACTAACGCCAACATTGCTACTCGAGCATAGTCTCTCGAGTATGCATTGCTCCTTGAGGACAGCGTTGCGAGGAAACATCCTAGTGCCAGCTTCACTCCTCGAGGATAGTGTTGTGATAAAGCATCGTTCCTCGAGGACAACGCCGCGAGGAAGCATTCTAGTACAAACTTCACTCCTCGAGGACAGCGCCAGCTTTAATCCCCGAGCATTCTCGGCAGAGATCTATCCTCAAAATAATCCAGTCTTGAACTATACATTGCTCCCTCTATCTTTTTTATTAGTCCTTTATTCTATTTTCGTTTGTCTTAAAATAATTGTCAGTTTTGTTTATAGTGATATTTTTTCATTAAACTATCAAATATACCTTAATTTTTTATAATTATAAAATTAATTTTAATATAATCCAATCAAAATTATTAAGCCTATCTCCGTAAAAAAGAAACAAATTCATTTAATATTTTTCCTATTTATCTTCATTCTTTTAAAAAATATATATATTTACAACTACAAATGTTAAACTCTTTAAAGATAACAGTAAAAATATCTAAAAAATATTTGTTTTTATCTTCTTTTAACCATTTCCAATAATAATGAAATTACCAAATATATATCTTTCTTATATACTACACTTTATTTTTATTTTTAGCAATAATATAATATTTAATAGGGGTAGATTTGGATATTATACTGTTTCCTTAATATTTTGACTTTGTCAAAGCGGACTAATAAAAAATTACGGAGGGAGTACCATTTTTCATTATACAATGATTTCTCAACCATTCATCTCCACCTTTGTGATTGAAGCAAGACGTGAATGGCCATTTCTTAGTTTAGGCTCATCTTGTACGATTTTGATCTCTCGAACCTTCATAAAGTACTATTTTCAGTACATTTGTTTTTCACTCCAAAATAGGTACTCTCGACAGTAGCGTTACCATAAGGAGGTGTGGTAGTGGCGCCAACAGTGATCTTAGCAGGATGAGGGTTGGTCGCAGCAAAAGTGGCTTCAGAGCCCTAACCATCAGTATTATCCGAACTGGGATTAGGAGTAGTTATTTATCCTGACCTAAGATCCACCATTTTGAATAGTTGAAAGATTGGCTTTGTAATCCAGAGGTTTATCTCCCACTGTAGTCACCAATTGTTTTAGGGTGAAAAACAAATGTACCTGAAAATAGTAGTTTTTATAGATTCGGGAGATCAAGATCGAACAACACGAGCCTAAACCAATAAATGGTCGTTCACGTCTTACTTCGGTTACAACGGTGGAGATGATGGGTTGATCTTAGGGGGAGGAAGCAGAAAAGGTTGAGAAATCACTATGTGATGAAATGGTAGTGTATAGTTGAAGACTGAATTTATGGCTATAAACTGGAATATCTATGGGATAGATCTCTTTTCTGTCCCTTCAAATAGACGAAGTCATCTATTTTATATTCTTGTAGTGAATACGTTGATTTACCGTAAGTCGTTAAATTTATGAAGAGATTGAGAAGTGATGATCGTAGAGATTGTAGTGTAGTTATGTCCGTTAAGTCAGGAGGACTGTATGACCACTACTACATCATCCTCTTAACAGTTTCCAACTATCCCACTACTTATTACCTTCTCGTCATATATATGTTGCCAAATCGCACGTTCACTAAGTGGTAAAGTAGAATGATCAGTGTCAAATCTAATGAAAATAATAATTTTAGTAGTCATGTACTAGCTTAAAAGTAGCATGTCATAAATTTAGAAGTATTTGAAGCCAAGATTGTGCTAGAGTTTCCGAGAACCGAGCATGGTTGTTTTAGGGTGAAAACAAATATACTGCAAAATGGTACTTTTAGGTAGGTTCGAGAGATCAAACTCGAACAGGACAAGCCTAAACCAGAAAATGGTCGTTCACGTCCTTCTTCGATTACGAAAAATATTGGAAAATATTTGGGTAGTCTTAGGGGAAGGAAGCAAAAAAGGTTGAGAAAGTATCAGTGTGAAGAAAAAAAAGATTCTTTGAAAGGAATCGCTAATTTTGTATGTTTTTGTTTCTCCGGAATGATTATCTTGTCTGTTCTTATTTCGAATAAATCAGAATCATCTATTTATAGTTCAAAGGAAACACACTGATTTCTCGTAAGTCTTCGAAGTTAGGGAGAGGTGAAGAAGTGATGATTATGGAGATCGTAGCGGGGTGGTGCTTGGAAAGTAGGGAAGACATGTCTGACTACTACTTCTCATCTTCTCTGTAAATGCCCACTACTTGTTACCTTCTTGTTCGTAGAGGTGGTGTCAACACTCACGATTGTTGTACCGCCAGACCAATACCACAATGAGAATCCCCCCATGTGTTGTATTTGATATCTCGTGGAAAAGTGGAGTCATAAGCCACTATTGTTTTGATTGAGTCAAGTCAAGTCAAATAACTTGCTAAGTCAGCGAGGCAAGTTGCGTGACTCACTGGATTGATAATCTGACTGATCAGTGTCAAGTATGGGAAGTTTAGTGGTCACATACTTACTTGAAAGTAAAATGTCACATTTAATTACTAAGTATTAGCTCAGAAGTGACTTAGCCTAAGTCTGAGAGGCATTTGAGGCCAAATGTTGTAGAGGGCTTCTTAACCAAGGAGACCTATTAGAATTCATATAAGACTTAATGTTGTACCCATATTCATAAGAAATGCCTATTTCTGAGGGGAGTAGCTAGCAAATCTAGTACTAGCTACTTAGTGCAAATAAGAATGTTCTAGCTCTTTTAGTTATAAAAGGCTAATGTGTTAACGTCTCGGGAGTAAGACCAATATGCCTAGCTTCTAGTAAATATCAATTATATTAGTGCTATGAAGATAGTTTCAAAGAGGTTTGAAGTTAGCACTTCAATATTATAGTTAGCACTAAGGTATTAATGTTAATGCACTTGTGGCCAAGTCGTTAAGTATGGCCGTGTTAAGCCAAGGGTGTATTGGTCATGGGCGTACTAGGCTAAAGACGCTAAGGAGCTGAGATGCTGAGGCTAGCAGGGCCAAGCTAGGGATGCATTGGAGAAGCTAGGGGTGTATTGGCCTTGGAGACCCATTTTTCTTGAAGACGCATAAGCCTTGGAGAGGCATGGGCCTTGGAGACGCATAGGCCACTATAGGACGCGCTAGGCACCAGGGACGTTCTAGGATTTGGCTAGGATACATTGGCCACTAGGGATGCGCTTGAGCTTAGCAAGGACACATTGGATTTGGCTAGGGACACGTTTGAGCTAGCAGGGACACATCTTAGCCAAGAGAGGCGTGCTCGAGTTCAACAGGGACGCCTTTGAGCCAAATAGGGATGCACTAGGCTTCTAAAGCGCATCAACCCTAGTCGTTGCTCGAGGACGCATTAGGTTGTGATTTTCCAGTGCTCGAGGACGCGTCACCAAATGGGACCATTTCCAAGAGAAGCATGAGGCTATATGGTCGGTACCCGGGGACGCGTCAGGCTAGATCTAGCTAAGAGAGTTTGCGCCTTTGGTGCTAGGGTTAGGGTTAGCACTTTTAGTGCTAATATTAAGGTGTTAAGGTGGTGACGCGCTATCTAGGGCCTTATTAGTCCAAGATGTGCTAGCTAAAACCAGATTAGGTTAGTTGGCGCTTTTCAGGTGCTAGGGTTTAGCGCCAGGAAAGTTAACGCTTTTAACGTTATTGTGACTAACTGGTGTCAATGCGGTGCTAAGCCAAATAACTAGTGCTAGCTTGGCGTTAATATGAGAAAAGTCTAGGGTTAGTCTAGCTCAAAGATTCTTACATCTTTTATGGCATTTCTTCTTGATTGCGGCGCATCCAAGAGGAGTGGTGCATTATTTGTGTCTTATATTTAAGCAAAGTGTTAAAGTAGCATATTTAAACTCAGAAGAGCAATTTGAGGAGCATTCATTGAGAATGAAGCGTTAAGATATAATGTATTTCAGGGTTTAAGCATTAGCTATTCCCGAGTTTAAGACCTGTCTGACCACTACTCCTCATCCTCTCAACTGCTTTGTAACCGTCCACTATTTGTTACCTTCTTGTTCGTGGAGGTGATGCCACTACCACGATTGTCGTAGACCGCCAGACCAATACCCCAATGATAATCCTCCCATGTGTTGTATTTGATATCTCGTGAAATAGTGGATTCATATGCCACTTTTGTTTTGATTGAGTCGAGTCAAGTCAAGTGACCTGCTAAGTCAATGGGGAAAGTTGCGCGACTCACTGGATTGATAATCAGACTGATTAGTGTCGAGTCTGGGAAGTTCAGTGGTCATGTACTTTCTTAGGAGTAACATGACACATTTAATGGCTAAGCATTAGCTCAAAAGTGACTCCGCGTAAGTCAGAGAGGCATTTTAGGCCAAATATTGTAGAGGGCTTCTTAATCAAGAAGACTTATTAGAAAATCATATAAGGTTTGGTATTAAGCCAATATTGAAAAGAATGACGTTTTTCTGAGGGAAATAGCAAGCAAGGCTAGCATTTGTGCCAAAGTCAAGGAATCTAGGTAAGTCAAGAAAGCTAGGGCCAAGATGCTAGTTAGCTGAGATCCTTCCCGAGGACGCTTGCTCGAGGACGAGGTGGATCAGGGACGCCTTTCCTAAAGGACGATGTGGCTCAGGAACGCCCTTGCTCGAGGAAGCTTGCTCGAGGATGTTGTGGCTTAGGGACGACCTAGATGAGATACACTGGATAGGGACGTGCTAGCTAAGGGAGGAGTTAGGTGAGACGCGCTAGGCTAGTTGGTGCTTCTGGGGTGCTAGGGTTAGCTCTAGGAAAGTTAGCGCTTTTAGCGCTAAGGTGGCTAACTATTTCCAATGTGGTGCTAAGCCAAATAGCTAGTGCTAACTTGGCGATGATGGGAGAAAAGGTTACGATTAGCCTAGCTTAGGGGTTCAATGCGTCTTTTGTGGCATTGTTTCTTGATTGTGGCGCATCCAAGAAGAGTGGCGCATTATTGTGGCTTATATTTAAGCAAAGTGTTGCGATAGCGTATTTAAGCTCAGAAGAGCAATTTGAGAAGTATTCGTCGTGAATGACGCGTTAAGCTAGAATGTATTTTGGGGTTAGCTATTCCCGAATTTGATAGATGTTACTGTAACATCAATGCGCATTCGAGGAAAGTTCAAGGAATTCAGTCGTGGAATTTATGCGACTTGAGACTAGTTCGATATGGCATGAATATTATGAGTGTTAAGGAGGCTGCAAAGCCAGTTTAGAATATTTAGAGAGAATCTATGTTCTTAATTCGCTTACGGAATATAAGTAGAGACACAATACTGTATATTAAGTATATACGCATAAATATGCACATATATATTCTTGTTGCTTAGTAAATGAAAATTTTACAATTCTACCCCTTGTCAAAAACTCACTATCTACAACGGTGTTCTCGAGGACAGGGCAAAAAAGGCTTGATTGGATGTTCTTGAGAACATGCTAAGGATGGGCATTGCGCAAGCAATAGGCTAGCGCCATGAGAGGTGTGGATCTAGCAATAGGCTAGCGCCAAGAGAAATTATGACGGTGGAGTATAGCATAACGCTCCCGCGAGGACCGAACATTGGTCCAAAATGCATCCTTGAGGATCAATCATAAGGCTAGGTTGAGTTCTCAAGGACCATACATAAACTAATTATCGCGTCCTCGAGGGTTAGACACTGAAACATGAATTGACGCTACAAGCGCGCTGGCGCTAGCCTTGGGCTAGAAGGATAGTGCCATAGGCAAAGACGATGCGGCATTAGGACAGCGCAAGAAGTGCCAGCGTCGTGAGAGAGGATTGCAGTCTTTGAGGGATCGTCTACAGGGTCAGGTCGCTTCCTAGATGACTGGATGTTGAGCCATGACTTGTCCCCGAGGATCGATCATAGATTTAGGTTGTGTTCTTAAGAACTGAACATCAAATTGAGATGTGTCTTCGAGAAAATGGCATTACGCTAGGATGAGTCTTCGAGGATCAGGCATCAGCTAGTCCCAAGATATGACCTATTTGGATGTTTTTTGATCATTGATGCACATTCGAGACAAATTCAAGGAATTAAGTCCTGAAAGTTATGCCACCTTGGACTAGTTCGATAAGGAATAAATATATGCATATTTAGAGTGGCTACGTGATCAGTATAGAACGCTTCTAGCTACTTATAAATATTGTATTCTTAATTCTCTTGTGGAATATATGTAGAGATAAAGTATTTCATATTTTTGATATAAAGTTAGAAATATGCGTAGATACTTTTATGTTTCTGTTGCCGGGCATAAGGCAATTTTGCAATTCTAGCCATTGTCAAAATCCACCACAAACAGACCCCCATAAAAATACTACCCCTGAAATTTAGAATTTTTCTGAAATGCACTTAAAGTTTAGTTTCCCGTCTTGGGATTACATAAGTTAATCAAGATTAGTTTACTCAGTCAAGGTGAGTGAGGAAATTACCCTACAACACATTGGTAACTATCCTATAGGTTTCTTTAAAAACCCTAATATTTACACAGAAAATAATTGAGAGCCTTTATTCCCCTTCGATCTTATCCTTCTTTCTCACTTCCCCTTTCTTTTTTCTTGAATCTTGTTTCTTCCTTTTTTTTCTTCCTCTTCTTCTTCTTCTTCTTCTTCTTCTTCAAAATCTCAGTAACAACACCAGCTCATTTTTCTAAACATGAGTTAGGGTTTGTAGATGATGTTAACAGTGAAGTTAGGGTTTGATTTTTGGTATGATTCTGCTGGTGAACTGAAATCAAATCTGGTCTATTGATAGTGAAATTGAGAATAATTTAGGGTTTTCTAATAAACATGATAGTAGTGAACTGAATCTGATGGTGGAATAGGAAGAACATGTGAATTGGGTTCAGACTGAATACACTTGAGATTTTGAAATCGTGTATATTTTAGTGTTTTTTTTAATGACTTGATCTTTCTTTAATCAAATTGATTCGATTCGAGATATGGGTTTGTGTTAACTTATATATGCACGTTTGTTTTGAACCATAATTGAATTAATTGATTAATTAGCGTTTTATATGGTGGTGCTAGAGACATGAAAACTGAAGCATTTGATTAAGTTCTCTCTTTACATGTAATTCATGCAGTTCTTGTCCTTGTTTGATATCATTGAAATGGTGTTATTGATAGATACATATTTATGTCTCTATTAGACCCAGAATTATATATTGTTAGTATTTTATTTTGCAATAATTTGGTTAACTGTTGTGTTTTTAGGTATCTTTGAAGAATAAATAATTGAGGAAAAATTGGCTCAAAAAGTGTTTTAAAGGTACCCAGAAAATTGTTCAAGGCACCCATGAAATTTATAAAGGCACCCACTTTATTCAAATCCAAATTGGGCGGGAAAATTACTTCTCGATCTAAGATTCTACGTGAAATATTTGGGAGATTTTTTTTTTGAAGAGTTTTAAGGCGGATTATATTCTTGTCTTATACATAAGATGTACACATCTTGAAGACTAAATAAGACCAAAAATATCTCAATGATCTTTGCATCTCGAATAGAACAAAGAGGATAAAACTAAAGTTAGAAAATTGGGATTTATTTCCTATTGTACTTGATTGTATCTCATTCATTTTTTAAGACAACTCAGAACACAAAGAGAGCAAACAAGATCATCGAGATTTTAAAGAAGAAAAATCGAATTGAGATTTTGATTTAACTGCCGAGAATTCTTTTCATTAAGGGAGAATATATATGGAAGATTTTGGGAAGGTATTGGATTGATTGGTATTGTAGTATAAATTTAGAATTGAGAAGAAAAATTAGGGAGGCTGGCAGAGGCCAGGATAGAGAGAGTCAAAAACTCCAGAAAAATTTGATGCAAAACCAGGTCGTGACCGAGGAGGAAGAAGAAGAAGAAGAAATCACACTCCATAATAGTCGCAGAAACTGTGGCCAATTCTTTTGAATTGAGCTGCTTTCACAACAGTTTTTTGAAGTGTTTTTGCGACGGTTCTAGACTTTACAACACAAAAAAGGGTCGTGGATTTGAAGTTTACCGAATGAGTCATTAATTCATTAAATATTTTTAATCTTTCAGTAACGTTGTGGGTCAGTTCTTTCCTGTAATTCTTTATAAATTGATGAACAAAATTATTTCTTCTTCCATTCTTTTTGCTACAATTTCCATGACTAGCTAAGATCTTCCCCTAGGATTAGAGAGGAAGTCCAACTATGTTTGCTAGCGTATTATGACTAATTTCTATATCAATTTCTCGTGGTCCTATTTTTTGATTAATAATGATAATAATTTCTTCATGTGTCCGTTAATGCTTAAATAATAGATTTAATTATTCTTGGTAGAGACTAGAATCTTATAGTGAAGTAATTATGAACCTTTTGAGAAAAACTAATTGATTAAAACTCCATATTTTCCAAGACGTAAATACTTTGTCCGAAATCGTCTTGAGTAATAATTTGAGAATTTTATAGAAAATTGTTACAATCATCTAGTTTGCATAGTTGTGATGAAATCTTGAGTCCTAGGTTTTCTTTCGCTTGTAAATCATTTTTAGTGCTTTAAGCTTTTTAGAATTTTAGAATATAATCAAAAATCAATTTTATGATTAGCACATTAACTAATTAAAAACTAGAAATTTCAATTCTTAAATCCATGTGGAACGAACCGTGCTTGCATACTGTCTCATCTATAGCCGTGCTCTTGCAGTATAATTAAAATCCCATCAAATTTTTGGCGCCGCTGTCGGGGATTTAGAAATTGTGAATTTTAATTTTTCTTTAATTTTGTGTTAGTTAGTTTAGGATCTATTTTTATTTTATTTTATTTTATTTTTATTTTTATTTTTATTTTTATTTTTATTTTTATTTTTATTTTTATTTTATTTTTATTTTTATTTTATTTTTATTTTTATTTTTATTTTAGATTTTACTTGGGTATTTTTCTTGTTTTTGTTGTGTAGGTAATATTCTACATCCATTGTGGAATTGCCTACCAAAAAGGGAAGTAATAAAACCTTTTTTTTTACATTAATGCTTAGATTTTTTTATTATTTATATTTAGAAACAATTTGTATATATTTTAGATTTTATTTTATTTTTATATATAAGAAGAAGAAAACAGTGCACACACAACATTTTGCATTCGTCAGACTACCGATTTTAGGAAAACCCGTGGAAAAGTAAGTTGAACCCGTGTCGTGGGCCTTATGGGAGTTACCTGCCAAAATTCCACAAGCCTTAGCATGTACCTCTGACCAATCTTTGACTGTAGGTATATTTTGCTAAGGTAATCTGAGCTTACCTATTTTAGTCAACCTTGTTTGCGTTTGCACAGAAAAAAAAAAGGTTTTTATGAAGACCAATACAATGCATATCAACCTGAGTTTCAAAATGGGCATTATCCGTACTCTGACAGTAGTGTAAATAGTAATTAGGACCACTACCAGCCTTCTGAAGGTTATGGTTCATCCCATAGTGATCCCAATTATTATTCACACGCTCACCATTCACACAAACAGGTAAATAAGTAATACTATAATGATCATAATGTGTGTTCTCCATCTTTGAAGGATATAATCAAATAGTTGCAACCTAGTACTTTTATGATCCTTATATTTCTCTAGAAGAGGCCCTCAAGCAGTTAACTGAGTCGACACACATGAGTGACATGTTAATGAAAGAATTTAATGAAGAGTCACTTAGGAGTGAATTAAATCAAAATAAAAGACTTGCAGCTTTAAATACCGCTCTCAATTAACTTAAGACACGTTTAGATTAAATTGAAGAAGAAAAACGATTAGCTGTTAATATTGCTCAAAATGAATTTAATTGCCAAAATAGTGTTTCCAATTTTACCCTTGATAATAATGACAAATATTTACCTAATCTAGAGGACGAGGTTAGAATTGAAGACACTACTTGTTCAAATAAGGTTCAATCATCTTCATGTCACTATGAGGATGAGGATAGTCGTGATGAAGAATTTGAAATTCGTATTCATAATGATCAGGAAATTTTTACACCAATTGAGCTTCATGAGAATAATGATGCTTCTAGTTCCAATCCTAATAATGTTGATAAATATTTGTCTATTCAAGAGGAAAAGGATTTAACTAGAGATACCATTGTTATAGACGATGAAATATTTCCTTATTATTATGAAGACGATGATGGTTTAGAGGAACGAGTTTGTCCTGAGACTAGTAATTTAGAGTCTAACGGTTCAAAAATAATAGTTTCTGATAAAGATGATAGACTCGTAGATATTTCAAATATGAGTGAGGATGTTGTCATAAACTGTAGGACTGTTCATGATCCTTTATAAAAAACTGTATTTAACAATCCATTATATGAATATGATGAACCTCTTTGGATCATTGAATTAGAAGAAGAGGATTTTAGGAACACCTTGGATAACCCATTGTATTTGTTTGATAATGATGTTCTTTTGGATCATTTGGTTAACCAGTCCTCAGAAGAAGTTGAGGTAGTTCTGACCTTAAGGACATTAGAACCCAATCAATAGTTTTTGGTCCATCTGAGAGTAATGTCCGCCCTAAGTTTGGGGGTAGCGATGATTCTTGTGATTTTTAAGTATTCCTGCTTAAAGTCCCTCACTTGGGACTTGACATATGTGCCTCTACCATTTTAAGAGATTATCTTCATACACTTTTCCCCGAGCCTGATTATGTCCAAAAAGAAATTCAGTCGTTGGAAACCCGTCATCATGTTGATGTGGTTCACCCGGGCTATGATACCATAATTGACTTTGTTGTCCCACCAAAATTTTATTTACCAAATGTGGGAACATATAAAATTTCAAATGTGTAAGATATTGAATATTGGAGCTGAGCCTAATTATTTTAAGGAATCTGAATCAACATATTTTCTTAAGATTGACGACCACTTTCAAATACTTTATTATGGTCAACTTTGAGATTCAAATTCGATTGACTTTAAGGATCCACAATTATTTCGATTATTGTTACATAATACGTAAGTTGTGACTAATCCTTTCTTGGTCTGGATGAAGACTTTAAACTTAGCGCTCTATGGGAGGCAACCCATACGCTTTTGGTATACGGTGATGGTAATATCTTTCCTTATCTCTTTTATTTTATTCATGCTTATATTTATTTATCATTAGAACATCGAGGACTATGTTCAATTTAAGTTTGGTGGTAAGGAAGAAAAAAAAAATTAGTTGTACCAAAAACACCAAAATTTAGAGACTTGTGAACAATTCAGGATGTCACTAACCATTCTAAGTAGATGGAAACAAAATTCTTGTTTATAGAAGTTGGTTGCCCAACTAAATGGTCTATTCATAAAATGACATAACTCAGGTGTTAGAAATAACATGATAGTTGTCACCATATCACGTTCTGTTTTTATTTTTGCATCGTTTTGTGTTTCTCTAAGTGATTTGGTGGGTCACTAGTATCGCCTTGTTTTCCCCGCTAGGATGAAGTAGAGTGATTGCCTATTATTTTAATTTAACTTGACAAAAAAATTGAGTATTGACACTTGGATAACAATATGTGTGTTCCCCATGTCTCCGTCGCGTAAGCAAGCGTGGAACGCAGGATCAATGAGAACTATCATGTAAGTTGCTGAAAAGAAGCATGCTCTTGGATCCAAAAGATCCAATAATGTTACCGATACATTCAATAGTATAAAAATAAAAATAAATAATAATAAATAAATAATAATAATAATAATAAATAATATATGCTCAATAAATCGACCGTTGGGGCCCTTGTATATACCCTCTGAGTTGATACTAGGATTAGGATTCAGACTAGTGAGTGCGTATCTCAATCTATTAGGTTTCATCTTGGTATTGACGATCATACAGATATTCTGGGAAACACCTTTCAGCTTAGTCAACATACGCACGCTTCTATATCCATATCCATCTTCTTAATCTATTCATGTAATTGTGGTTTGTTAGATTCTGGTCCATTGTATGACTTTCTTAGTAGTGCTTTGTTTTCTTATATATGAATTTAGTACGTTTGGGTGCAAACTCGTGTACATCAATTGGATTCAAACAGGGTAATTCCTCTCATAGCCAACGAATTTTGTAGCTAACTAAATAGCATGTTTAGTGTCTACCCTCAATCGTTCACAAGTAACTAGGCTTTGGAATAAAAGGTTTTGTGTGTACACCTTTTGTAAACCCTCATGAGACTAGAACTCGTATGATAGGGACATTTATGGGTTTAAAATTTTGTTGCACACGCTAAGCGCAATCACGATGCCTGCGACACTGAGTTAGGATTTTATTTTCTGCTAAGGACTAGCAACATATAAGTTTGAGGGCATTTGATAGACACATATGTGTGTCTCTATTAGTCCCGGAATTATATATTCTTAGAATTTATTTTGCACTAATTTGGTTAATTGTTGTGTTTTTAAGTATCTTTGAAGATTAAAGAATTGAGGAAAAATTATCTCAAAAAGTGTTAAATGCACCCAAAAAATTGTTTAAGGCACCCAGGAAATTTTTAAAGGCACCCACTTTATTCAAATCCAAATTGGGCGGGAAAATTACTTCTCAATCTAAGATTCTGCGTAAAATATTTGGGAGATTTTTCTTGAAGAGTTTTAAGGCGGATTGTACTCTTGCCTTATACATAAGAGCTCTACACATCTTGAAGACTAAATAAGACCAACAATATATCGATGATCTTTGCATCTCGAAAATAACAGGGATGATAAAACTAAAATTGGAAACTTGGGATTTCTTTCCTATTGTACTTGATTTTATCTCATTCATTGTTTAAGATAGCTCAGAACAAAAAAAGAACAAACAAGATCATCGAGATTTTAAAGAAGAAAAATCGAATCGAGATTTTGATTTAACTGCCGATAATTCTTTTCATTAAGGGAGAATATATTTGGAAGACTTTGGGAAGATATTGGATTGATTAGTGTTGTAGTATAGATTCTGAGTTAAGAAGAAGAATTGGGGTGGCTGGAAGAGGCCAGGATAGATATGAAAAAAAAAAACTCCAGAAAAATTTGATGCAAAACCAGGTCATGACCGAGGAGGAAGAAGAAGAAATAAAAATCACACTCTAGAACAGTCGCAGAAACTGTGGCCAATTCTTTTGAATTAAGCTGCTTTCGCAACAATTTTCTGAAGTGTTTCTACGAAGGTTCTGGACTTTACAGCACATAAAAGGGTCGTGGATTTAAAGTACACTGAATGAGTCGTTAATTCATTAAAGATTTCTAATCTTTCAGTAACTTTGTGGGTCAGTTCTTTCCTATAATTCTTTATAAATTAATTAACAAAATTATTTCTTCTTCGATTATTTTTGCTACAACTTCCATGAGTATCTAAGATCCTCCCCTAGGATTAGAGAGGAAGTCCAACTATGTTTGCTAGCGTATTGTGACTAATTTCTATATCAATTTCTCGTGGTCCTATTTCTTGATTAATGATGATAATAGTTTCTTCATGTGTCCATTAATCCTTACAAAATTGATTTAATTATTATTGTTAGAGACTAGCATTTTACAGTGAATTAATTATTAATCTTTTGAGAAAAATTAATTGATATAAAACTCCATATTTTCCAAGACGTAAATACTTTGTCCGAAATCATCTTGAGTAATAATTTGAGAATTTTATAGAAGATTGTTACAATCATTTAGTTTGCATAGTTATGATGAAATCTTGAGTCCTAGGTTTTCTTTCACTTGTAATTTTTTTAGTGATTTAAGCTTTTTATAATTTTAGAATATATTTAAAAACAATTTTGTTATTAACACATTAGTTAATTAAAATCTAGAAATTTCACTTCTAAAATCCCTGTGGAATGAATCGTGCTTGCATACTGTCTCAGCTACAACCGTGCTTTTGCGGTATAATTAAAATACCATCAATTATGCGGGGATATTTCCATGTTTCTGCTGCTAGGCAGAGGGAGATTTTTACAGTTCTATCCCTTGTCAAAAAATCCATCATCTACACCTATTTTCCCCCCTCTTATTATGTGTTGAACGTCTCCCCTCTTATTTCTTAGTGGAAGTTGTTTTCCTCTTTCAGGTGCAAGATCGTTTTTCTGTTGTGTTTCTATTGCTGCTCTGTAAGTTCAATTTTCTGATCAATATTGGGACTTTCGCTTATTTGATTATTATAATTTTTTTAAAGCAAGAGAGTTGATGGTTATAAAAAATTCTATATCATGGATTCACAAAAATAGAATAGACCAATGACAGTTGTATATATGTGCTTTTAACATACTCAGATAAGAAAATCTATATTGAAGGCCATATACCTAGTGATCGGAATATCCATTTTGGTTTCACATTTAATATACTAAAAATCACCTTCCTCGCCAGGAATTTTCTTTCAGTAGAACTCCCACACATCCACCTTAATAACAAAGCTCACTGAGAAATTTTATCAATCAGAGAGAAATAAGACAAAAATGAGGGGAGCTAATCATAACCTCAAGAGAAAAAAGGGGAGTAAACAAAGAATAACATATTATCAATTTATCTAAATGAATCTCTAAACGAGGAGATATTCGGTAATTTAATTTATTTATTAATTAGATTAATTTTATCATTCCGAGTGGATCATTTTATTGTTGTGTTATTTGTGTTTCTTTCTGATATATATCCCTTGTTTGAGTTGTTATCTACAAACAGTTCTCATGCCAGCTAAGTCTGTAAAACGGTTAGTAAAATATAAAGTTAGGGAAGAATAATATGAACAAATGAGAACTTCCACCAGATCCATTAAAGTGGCAACGACTATAAAAATATAAAATATAAAAAGAACAACATCAACAAATTTAGATTCTATTGAAACGAAACATTTCGATATTGTAGACCTGTTAAGATAGGTGATGCATTACCCATTTCTGATCAAATGTGTGAGATGATAGGGAAAAACCGAAGTACGTTATCTAGGAAGCTTAAATTGAATTAAATGTGAAGTTTAGTTATCAGACACGAAAGTGAGGCCAATATAGCTTAAAAGTGGATAAGGAAGGACACCTTCCCGTGGACAAATATTTCAAAGTTTTATGTTACCAAATTCCTTGATTTCTCTACAAATCACATTATTATATTTTTAACATACCAAGTTTCACCAAATACACCTTTCTTTACCATTTACACATTGGAATTATCCTCCAACACATTATGAAATTGAACCAAGTTTCATCGCATGTGAGGGATTGCATAACCTAGACCTTTTTTTCATCTTCTGCAACAGCGGGGAGGGGAAAGTGTCTTGTAAATAAGAACTTAGCTCAAAATAAGAAAACTAACATTAAGTCATATTATTCAGTTATTCAGATAGTTATGGAAACTCAATATTTAGAAATATTATAAAGCAACTAACCAAAGAAAACCTTATTTATTACACGAAAAGAAATAAAATTATTAGAGAACATCGGATATACGTCATTTATGTGAATACATAATAAAAGGCTTTTGTTTTCATATGATAGTTGACTGTGGCAAAGTGTTTAGAAAACTTGGGAATTATTTTTTATTTCCATCAACAACAATAAGGCTAAAACGCAAAATTATTCATAGTTCTCCAATTGTTTAACATGTAATGCTTACTTTATAGATAATTTAACAAAATTCTTTATTAATTCAGTAGTTTTATATACATACATATATATATAATAGATTATTCTTGTAACACTTATATATCACACACACAAAAAACTAAATTTTTTCGAATTCAGGAAAATTAATTGTCACTAAACTTGTAAAGGTTTGAAATTTAGAAATCGTAAAAATTAATATGGGCAACAAAACACAAATAATTAACTGCTATATTCATGCCAATAAGCAAAATTTCACACAATTATAGCCCAATTAAGTAATCACTAGCTTGGCATTGGATTGTATTACTTAAAAAATTATCAACATTGACATATCATTTTCCATCTTGTATCAAAGATGCATCGGAGACAAAGCGATGATATAAAAAGTGTCGAAATCTTTCATAAAATAAAAGCAATAGTGTTTTTTATACCTCCAACATAATCCGTAGCAGTTGTTTCAGATATATCTCGAGTTTTTAATCTAATAGAACACCCTAATTCTTCACGATCAAGTGATTGGTGCTTAAACAGAAAACCCACAATAGGATTTCTACCGATAACAACAATTTAAAAACCATTCACATTAAGTAGAATCTGGCCAGATGCACCAAACTCTAACAGATCTATATGTATATGGCAAACTAATATCAAAAATAAAAGATCAGTAGTTCACCTAGTCATTAAGAAGTAAGATAAACTTTTAAGCACCCATCAACAGTTTCTTAAAGTTCAAGGGATTATCCATGTGTCACTTACTCACTTATCTCTTTTTATGTCTACGGTTAGATGAACAGCCATAAAATAACATCAACAAAATTCAATAAAGAGTATTGCTTCAAACGTTAAGTGAAGTGTATACATATATATTGTAAATCATAAGCTAGAAAAGTCATAGTAACAAACATAACCAAGTTTCTTCCAACAACCATAAAAACAATGGAACTCGAGTCCAATTACATTTTAAACGCAAGCAAAACCGGGAGTATATATTAGTTATAAATATCAATTATTTTCATATTTATGAAACTCCACCAAGTTTTTAGGGATACAGAATTACAAAAAAAGGAAATCAACACAAATTTGACAACTCTATTAGGATATTGGAATAAAAATAATAAGTGCAATGAAGCGATTTTTTTTACAATACATAAAAGATATTTGTTCTTTCACGGAGAAAAATATCAATCAACTAAAAAACATGCACCAATAAAAATATATAGTTAGGGTTTATCGAATAATTTAAAAAAAATTACAAAATCATCAAAAATCAAGATGTTCGGTTATATGTTGCAAAATAAAAAGCCTAGAATGCGTTATTACTAAGAAACCTGAAGTAATGAGTTACTGGAGATTGCTTAAAGATAAATACATTCATAAAAATCTTTCTAGAAATGGACTAATAGTTTCAAACCAGATATCTCTCAAAAAAACATAGTTAGCAAAATAACAATAAGGAATTGGATCGAACACTTTATGTGCGATTGAGATAATAAGTATTATCAACTCCAAAAGAAAAAGAGATTGTTGGGTTTATATAAGTTTTGATTAAAATATGCTATATCAGATAACCTCCTAAAATTTTCAACAACAAAAAAAGGATTCGTTAGTGAAGGTAAAAAAAACCAATATGGAAAATGATAAAAATTACATGTTCAAGTGATGGTGGTGATGCGTAATATAAATGAAAAATATTTTTGAGTTACTTTCTTTTTTTAAGTTTTTTATCCTCACATTTGATAGGAATAAATGAAAAAATAATGGTACATTTTTTTCTTTGTGTATGGTAATTAATGATGTGTTAATTAGAAATTTTACTTATTTATTTTAATGAGAAGAAATTTATTATGCATGAGTGGGGACAAAGAAATGATGGATTGTTGGATTTATGGGCCTTAGATGATTCTGGAAGGGGGAGAAGATCCTAGCCACTACTAAGAGAATGAAAATGTATCTCATCCGTTGTGTGACACACCAAACACTTTTATTTTGTAAGTATAAATTTGTGGTGTAGAAAAATTTAACTCCGGTGTTAGTGCCAATGTAGGAGTTTGGAGCGACAAAAGGAAGAATTGTTGGCATTTTGAAGTATACTTATGTGTATGTGTTAGAGAATAAGAGTAATATAAATGCTTTTCTATTAATAATGTGTAAAAATTTATTTGTTCAACTAAATTGAATTCATTTTGAAAATTCAAACTTGATCAGTTACCAATCAGTTACAACTGAAAGCATCGGTAATTTTAATTTGTAGTCATGATTGTTTGAAAAGACATGACTGTTGTAAGTTTTGACGCTTCTCTCTCATGTAATTCGAATTTGTTGTCATGACTGCTTGAGAAGATATGACCATTGTAAGTCTGTATATAATTGTTTTTATATGTTTCTATTCTTATAATTTATTATACTTTGGTGTTTCTTTCTTTTACAAATATGAAAATTCAGGTTGTTTCTAGCTAGTTCAAATCCTTAGAGCAACATCAAGTGAGTTTAGGGCCATTATATCCTGGGAAAAAAATTCCATAAACTCTTTTTAGATTTGATTACCTTTAAATCCGTTTTAAATTTTAAATTATAGCTTACAAATGTTCAATAGTTTTTTCCAATAAACACTACAAAATGAAACACACACACACACATATATATATATATATATATATATATATATATATATATTGAGGACTTACATCAAGGCCAACTAAATAACAATGTAGAACCTGATAATTAGTAAACGCAATTAATTAATTTTAAATCCGTTTTTAGTTTTAAATTATAACTTACCAAACGTTCAGTAGTCTTTTTCATAAAACACAACAAAACGAAGCACATAAAAAGAAATACATTTTTGAAGAACTTATATCGAATCCAACTAACTAGTATGAACCGACCTAAATCAATTTGGTCCCACGAAAAGTTAGGAAATCAATTTGGTCCTTAACTGTGTAAAAGACTAGCGTAACCCTTTTCTTTCTTATCATTTGTACTATCTATTTTCAAGATACATAATCATGTTAAAGGAAACATTTTTTCCTTCGTTATTTTCAATTACTCAAAACCCATCATGACTAACCATTCCTTTCTATAGCTATTATGAAATTAATATGTGATTGTCGTGAGGATTGTGCAAAGTTATTTCAGTGGAGAGGAACTTTATGTCCACTAATGAAAAACGATATCTACAACAATAAGATGCATGGCCGTGAAGATAATGTCACCAAGTCGTCGGAATTCGGGTTGAAGTTCATTCTACATTAACATAAAAGGTTGATTTGAAACGAAGAACGTGCTCTTGCAACCGTTGGCATATCAATGGTTTTGCTTGTTCCCATGTTTTCCGTTTTATCATGTTGAACTGAGAAAATATTTATAAGTATGTTGAACACTACTACACAGTAAAATTCTATCGACAATCTTATGCAATACCAGTTCATCTTGTCCCTACAGTTGAAAGGCCTGTGAAAGTGTCAACGAAGTTTGTTGTTCTTGATCTTGATGTTCAACCACAACCAGGGCGTCCAAGTAAGAAGAAAATAATTTCTAACACCGGTTCAATTCCTAAGAAGATTATGATAAGTTGTGGTAGAGGCCACTATTGACTACTCATAACCGAAGGACATACACTGCGCAGATGTAGAAACTACAATCGTCAACTTTTATTTCAGAATTCATATATGTTTTCATTTCAATTTGGACTATATTTCATCTACTTTCAGTTTTAGTTTAAAACTGTTATCTATTTTCAGTTTCAATTTAGACTACAATCGTGTACTTTTATTTTCTTGTCTTTTTTTCACAGTTAAATATGTCAAATTTTTGCATGTGTTTCATATTTGTTTCATTTAGATTGTTAAAAATGATGAAATCAATTATGTTTCAACATAAATACCACCAACATAGTTTGATATAACACCAACAAATACAACACCAAAAAATGATGAAACCAAATTATGTTCTAACAAAAAGTAACACCACCAACATAGTTTTGGAACCATAAGTAATCTTGGAAAAATGATGAAACAATTTATGTTCCCTCCACAAAATACTATACGAAAATTAGTTTGAAACGTTAACTAAACTTTTTTTTTTTGAAAAAAAAAAAATTTCATTGAAAATAGAAAGAAAAGTTAACCTCTGCTACTATGTAGATTACAATTCACTTCCTCTCTACTCTCATTACTCCTATTATCCATATCATATCTATCAAATAAAATGGTAGGACTAACAACAGTTGAGAGG